>JAHWFP010104842.1:0-27369 GCA_023313725.1 Lithobius niger | reverse complement strand
TTATTATTATTATTATTATTATTATTATTATTATTATTATTATTATTTATTATTATTTATTTATTATTATTTGTTTTGATAAAATGGGAGTAAACTGGGATATTATACTTATGACTGAGATAAGTATAAAAAAAACGAGACTACGTTGATTAGTTAAAAAAAACTATGCAGCTCACTGGATAACAAGGGATAACACTTTGATGGGAGGTGGTTTGGTCTCCTTTGTGAATGACAATTTGCATCATACTGTTGACATTATTAAAATAAAAGTAAATGATGCTATGGAAATCAATTTTAACTGGGATGACGAAAAATATAAAATCCTGCTAACTTATAGACAACCATCAACTAATATAAATGACTTTATTAAAGAATTAAGAAACATTTTCCATGCGTATAATACTCTTAAAAATATCATCTTAATGGGAGACATCAACATAAATATTTTGAACACTTCTGAAAAATTTAATGAAAATCATAAAGTAGCATATGCAGTTGAAAAATATAAAAATCTATTAGCAAGTTACGGGTTTGAAGAAAGAATTAATTCTCCTACCAGAGAGGAAGTGTGAAATAACATGATTACTGTTTCTTGTATTGATCATGCATTCATAAGAACTTATAGACATAATGTGGGAGTTACAATAAAAAATAAAATTGCCGATCACTATACATGACAGCACTTTTTATTGATCACATAAAAACTGCATATTTAAAAGGAATTGTAAAAATCATGATTATTTTATTAAAAAATATTGGTAGAACTTAATACAGTTGACTGGGATTTCCTTAATCATATTAAATGCCCTAATAAAATGTATGATGCTATTGAACTAAAAATATTAAGTATTTATGAGAGAAATAAAATTATATGCAAAAACGACAAAAAAAAAACTAAAAAACTACCTAAAATTACCTAAAAAACTTTATCACCAGCAAAACTGTTAGTATAATTAACGAAAAAAACAAACTGTGGCAGTTAATTAAGAGGGAACCAAATAACAATTTAATCAATCGGTATATGACTTTAAAAGCGTTAGTCAATAAGAATATAAAAACTGATAAACACAACTGCTTTAAAAACATTATTGAACAAAATAGTGACAAAAAAATAATGTGGAAACAAATTAATGAACTGACTGGTAAACTTACGCCTAATATTGATGAATCTATTATAAAAAATTTTGGTAACTCAAACTTAAAACAGACGTGTAATAAATTTAATAGATGCTTTGTTGGTCAAGCAGATAACCTTAAATTAAAATATAGAAGAAATAAAAACAATGTATTTACTGAAAGTTATAGAAATAAAAATAAATGTACATTGAAGAGGCAGCCAAAGAAAATGTTAGAAATATCTTAACTTCCATTAAAGTTAAAAAAATCAGTAGATGAAGACGGTATTTTTATTAATCACATTTTAACAGAAAATTCACTAAATTTTTTTTGTGCCACTGATCAACTGTATAATTGCCTCAGAATACTGGCCTGATAAACTAAAATTACAACTATTAAGACCAGTTTACAAGAAAGGTCCCAAAAGTGACGTGAATAATTATAGACCAATAGCTTTATTACCAGCAATTAATAAAATTTTTGAAAAATAGTTTGCTGAGAGAGTACGATATTTCTTGAATAAATATAAAATACTATCTAAAAACCAATTTGGTTTTCAAAAAAAAACAAAACAAATGAACTATTGAATCACTTAAACAACTAAATGATAAATTGACCACATCTTTAAATGACGGATTTTATGTTGACATAAATTTAATCGACCTTCAAAAAGCTTTTGACACAATTAACATAAATTTATTATTGAAAAAAATGGAATCATACGGAATAAGAGGTAAAGTACTCAGTATTCTTACAAGTTATTTAAAAGACAGAACGAGTTGTGTCAAAGTTGGATAGCATGAAAGTGATATTTTAAACTGTAGTGATGGTGTCCCACAGGGTTCAATTTTAGGACCTTTACTTTTCTTAATCTATATTAATGATATTGACAATAATATTGATGAAGTAAACATACAAACTTTTGCTGATGACCTGTTCTTACTTTCTATTCACACTTTATATGAACAAATGATAAACACATTACAACACAATTTTGATAGGATTTAAAAATGGACTATTGAAAATGAAGTATTTATTTCCGAAGAGAAAACTGTGTTCATGCATATTAAAACACCGCACGTGGTAATTCGTCATAAAAAACAAATCTTTCTAAAAACATTAAATGACTGTCAACCACTAAATGAGGTCAAAACTGCAAAATAATTAGGTTTAACTATTGATCAAAATTATAAATTTAAAGAACATATTGAGCTACTTATTAGTAAAATAAGAAGCACTCTACCAAAACTGTATCAGTTACGACCAATACTAAGTAATAAAAATAAAAAAAATTTCTATTCTGCATGGATTGAGTCTCATCTAAGCAACGGGATAGAAATTTACAGTTTTGCACCAGATTATTCAATTAAAAGATTACAAAGCATTCAAAATAGGGTTATTAAAATTCTGTTTAAAAACAATGATCATATTACAACTAAAGAAATTTATCAGGTAAATTGTATTTTGGATGTTTTAAAGCTAAGAAACTTTGTAATAATAATAAAACATTACTTTGCCATTTTTAATTCACTTGATAAAAAGGTTTTATCAAATCGATTAAATACTTTACAACAGTCAGGAATAATTATGGAAAACGAAATAGTAATTATATTTTGCCATCAATTTTTAATACATTACCAACGAATCTTTTTTTTATTGATAAATATTCGACTTCAAAGAAACAACTAAAACAATGGAGAATTTCGCAGTGAACTTGTTTAACTTCTAATGAAAAATGTTATTTATTTTGTTGATGCTCTAACGTTAAAAATCATTCATTACTTGTTTTTGTATTACTGTATCCATTCACTAAGTCTGTTGATGTATTCTGTGTCAACTAATCAACTTAATTGTAAGATGTATTTATTTTTATTGTTGATTGCACCATGGTTTTGTAATTTACTTGTACCACAACACAACTGCATTTATTGTAGTTCTTGTGGTCCTAGCTTAACACAATAAATAAATGTACTCCAAACAAAAAATATTATTATCATGGCTACACTGAACTAATGTTGAAAATTTGTCGAAGTTTTTTTCAAAAATTTTGAAAAATAAAACTGTTTTCCGGAATCAGAATCGAATTTTGGATCCAGAAAAGTAGTCCCTGTTTGCACTTTTTTCAAAAGCTCTTTTCAAAAACTAGCTGTTGGCGTTTTTTATGGACCACCCTTACTTAATTCATTATGACTGGGCCTTAAGTTGGTCCGTCATCAAAATCAGGGTTGAAAAATGACAATTCAAACGTTAACCGACAACGCATTACTTTAATCAGCGATGGCCTTGGTACGGAACATTCTAAATTATACTAGTTCGCCGCTAATTAGCTTTAGGTAGAAATTTCTACATCTAAAAGAGGCAATACTGATTTATTGCCAGATAAAAATTCTTAACTAACTGTGAAAAAATAATTAAATAAGGTTTTAACGTGTAAAATTCCATCTTAATATAATGGCAGTTTTGCAGGTGTCTAACTGCTAACAAGAGCCTATCGCAATCGCTTGGTTGTGAGTTACGTACGATGGTATTTTAAGGCCCGATGCACACATGCGTATTTTTAACTCGCGTTGACGCTACGATGCCGCTGCGTTGACGTAGCAATCAATGCACACATGGTTTTTTTTTTTTTTTTAACATGCGGTGACCCTGGGTTACCCCATTTGGGGTTTGGTTTACGTGACATCTGTTTGGTACTGCAGTGCCCACGAACCTGCGTTGACGTTGCGTTACCGCAGGTCGCTCGGGCATTCGTTTTGTACCACACTTCTCCCCGTCAACGCAGCGGTAACACTGCGTTAAAAAAAATGCACCTGAGCAGTGGACACATCCGTAGTTTATCGCAAAAGCGTTACCGACAGTGGCGTCCAATCTCGAACAAATAGACATGGAAATGTTTATTGGAGGAGTAAAGAAGTACCCTGAAATATGAAATATTGCTGCAGAAATGACTGAAGATTCATTGGGAAGTAATTAAAGAACTTATCCGAATTTTTTAGTTAATCTGGAAAGGATGTATAATATATTCCTCTGGTACGTCTTAAATCAGTAAATGAATGTACCAAATATCGTCGCATTGGCTTGAATATATATTTTTTGTACACGAGGTAGGCGAAAAAGGCAATATCGTCTCGTTGGTTTCAAAATATAACTTTTTGTACACGAGATTAGCAAAATGGGTTGCGGCCGAAAGCTTACTAGCGGTTCACGGTCATGTGTACATTGTTTGCTAGCGTCAACGCAGCGTCACCGCGCGTTAAAAAAAACGCATGTGTGTATTGATTGGCTACGTCCACGAAGCGGCAACGCAGCGTCAACGCGTGTTAAAAAAACGCATGTGTGCACTGGGCCTAAGTTGGACCACGCCGACCACCAGGCTATAGCACACCAACTCATGCAATCATGCATTATAAAAATCAGCCAGTCGAAACGCACCTTAGTTTAATTTCATCTTTTTATTTTGTCATGGATTAAAGTCGTTTAAAGCAAACTAATGCTCGTGTAGATAAACCGGCTCAATTTTGAACCTTACTTCACGTTTTAAAATTTCGAAGCAGCATGACATTCAGTAAAGGGAATGAAAACTCAGGGATTCGAACCGAGAAACCTCCGGTCATGGTAAGGACCTTGATAGAAGAGGCCATGGTAGATCCCTTAATGGTTGGAGAAGCTTGTTACTACAGTTTGCACTGACTAGCTCGCACTGACGTGATAACAGGACGGAAAGGCTAATGGGCTTGATGCCGTTTCGACTAAAAATGTCAGACTGCCAGAGCGGAAATTAAACCCTTGGCCTCTGAGACCAAAGGCCCAAACACTACTGCTCAGCCACACGTGCACGGCCACACGTCAGAAACGAGGCTGGGTCTTCCTTTATTTCATATCACAGACGAAATGGAGTGGTCCACTGAGCTAGGCTCACCTCACCCACCACCACTACATTATGTTACGCACATACCGTGTGTGTTTTCAGTCAGTTAATGCTAAGCCTTTTCTACGAAAAACTGGTTAAATCACTAATTTAAAAAAAAAAAACACTTTTTTCGTTTTAAGCACAAATTTTCACACGTAAAGCGGCAAAATACGAAGCACAAAAGAAGTTGTTAATACCAACATAATGCGCTTCACTATCATGTATTGATTAGAACTATTGCGTACGAAAAGTCTAGAATTGTTGTTGTATTTTATTTCGAGTCTCCTACACACTAATTTAGAAAAGAAATCTTTCTGATCCGAGCGAGATTGCTAGTCCTTAATGGGATTAATGAACTGGCTCCTACCTGTTGCGCGTGGATTAAGAAAGGACCATGAAGTAATTACTTACTTATAACCTTGACTTGGATTCGTAAAGCAACTTTTTCCCGAACCCCGGATTTTCTGCATTCATCGTCAGACTCAAAAATTCTAACTCGCCTGTGAGGTTTGCAATTTGATCTTGCTGTAGACGGTGTAGCACCGGGAGTAGCGGTGTGACGCGAGTAATACGGCCCTAATTGACAATTTGCTGTGATTGTCACAATTCAAAAGCCTGCGGGCGTGAGATGCCCGATCATCTGACAACGTTCATTTTCTCCGTTGCCATGGCAAGGCGACGCAAACTGTTGCATTGTGTCTCATGTGTCATGCCTCCCTTCCTCCCTCGCACCAGTTTTGTTAACGTAAAAACAATAAACGCGGCTTGAATTCAGGGAAACGAATTATACGGTAGCCTAGGTTCTATACGGGCCAAGTTTCAATCTTACCTCTGTCTCATCACCATCTGGAGTAAGTTTGAAACTATTACAAATGATATCATTTGGTTAATATGGTTTCCGATTTTTCAGGCTAGGAATATGATTTTTCAATGTTAACAACCACGGTGTTGTTGGGACGCACTTTCTGTAATTCCTGCCGTCCGTTATGTTGAAGGAATCGTCAACATTCTCGTCTGCCGTGTTAGGAATTCTCCAGTTCTAATGCCGAAAGTCCGATAGTTATTTTTCTGAAAAAAAATAACAGGAAGTAATTTACGGGTATAATTCGTCGGCTTGCCTGTCTTCAATTAACCTCAAGAACCACAAAAAGTATTTTCTCTGATCATGAAGTCTTAAATATTAAACAAATGAGAGATTTTACTGTAATAAAAAAAAAACTACTTTGACAATATGCACAGAAATAATTATGATGAATCAAAAATGGAATAGTTGAGAGAAAATGTAATAAGGTTTAAAATAACGGTCTAGACAAATGAATTTGAAAAAAAAAGAGAAAACAAATATTATATTCCTAAAATCTTTAACAATTTACGCCCCCCCCCCCCCAAAAAAAAATATATATATATACAAATTGACTAGTAATAGTAAGGTGAAAGAGGACGTGAAAGAGTGGTTGCTTTCTAAAAATATTTCGATTGTATGAATGCATTTGTAGCATTTTTTTTTGTATTTAAAAGGTGTGAATTTCCTATGCTTGAGTAAGCTGTTCCACTTTATACTTGCTTTATACAATGTCTTCCTGTTATCGCTAACTGTAAACTGCCTGTATATTAAATTGATGACACGCACAAGCTAATTCAAGCTTCGTTTCAACTGCATTTTAATTAAAAATAATAAATAAATATTATTAATAAAAAAATTGCCGTATGCCAGAATAGTTTCTAAGATGAGCTCATGATCCATAATTGTTATGCTGGCCATAGTTGTTGTACTTGATCGTTATAGCACTAAGGTAAAGGCAACGGACTCACAACAAAAAAATCAGCATTTACCACATTTGCATCTGTATTTATTTAATAAAAAATGGTGATATTAATCCAAAAAAAATCCCTAAAGCGTACAGAACAGTACGAACAAAAAATCCTTCAGATCAGAAAAGAAACAAAAAAAAAAAAAACATGTTAGGGAGTGATACCTAAAAGGGTTGTTAGGGTTGTTGCTGGCAGTGATGAAGAGCTGCTATCATCTAGTCTATCCGTCAGTCTTATATCCAACATAACTTTTGAACCCTTTGCCCAAGTCAGTTAAAATTTTTCACATCAATCTATGACTGATTTGTGGATTTAAGTTCGTAAATCATTAATATTGGGTCAAAGTTTTTAGCTCTGAAATATAAAAATTAAACAGGCATCATTAATTAGACGCTGATTGTTATGCAGGAAAATTATTCATAAATGAATGAACAACTAAAAGACTGACACATAAAAACGACACCGATTTGGCGAGCAAATTCAACCAATACACCAACAGTATGAGCCTTTATGTTTTTTTTTTGCTGTTTCACTGTTTTTAACTATAAAATTTTTTTGCAAGTAGCCTTGCAACGCGCTCTCTACATTTTAGCGGTTTTTTCCCATTGAATATAACAATTTTATTTACAACCAGGATCTTTGAATTCGTAAATGCGAAATTAAATTTTTTTGTTTTATTGACTAGTCGATCACGATCACGTGGTGTATCCTAGCTACAATGCCCACGCCATCTGCAAATGCTCTCAATGACGTCATCTGTGGCTATTCCACGAATGTGACAAAACACTCCTTGCAATTTACATCTACATACATAACTGAGCAAAAAACGGCTTCACCGTTTAGAAAAAAACATTAGAACTCGTATCCCCATACTCGCAGCCCTGAAGGTACACGAATAAAAACGGATTAGAGTTCACTCGAACGCAACGAACTATAATTTGTGTTCATTTTGTGTATGCATTTTTATCTTTCAATTTTGTAGCGTTTTGCTGTTTATGGCGTCTATTTTGTGCGTGTTTGTGGGTTTACGTTTTGCGAATTGCAGTTCAAATTATAGTTCGTTGCGTTCGAGTGAACTCTAATCCGTTTTTAGTCGTGTACCTTCAGGGCTGTGAGTATAGGGATACGAGCTCTAATGTTTTTTTTTTCTAAATGGCGAAGCCGTTTTTTGCTCAGTTAATTTGTTGGCTTTTTTCGCTTCCTTTTTATATTAAAGGCACATAACTCCCTACGGTATATTTTAACAGATTTCCTCGATACATTACCGGAAATAGTTTTATATGAGTTCATTTATCTTTTATTTGATCGTCTAAGGGTACGATCCCAGTGACAGATGTGGCGCGTGTACGCTAGTAAGCTTCTATTTTACCGCTCGGTCCGAGGAGTATCTCACTCCCGCCAGAAAGCTTCTGGGTGCTTTTGGGGCTCCTTTTTGTGGCGACGTCACGCGATGTTTACACGCCTAGTCTGTGACGTAGTAATTCTTCGTGCACTTCAAGTCTTGCCGCTCCTGAGCTAAAGCCAAGTGAGATAGTAGCTGCCTTACTCAAGGCATGCAGCTTCAATCCCAGTTAACCTTGTTCTTAGCTTATCAGGAGAAATGACGAGTGATGAACGCATTTATTTATTCCACCAAGTAGATTTGCTACCGAATCGGTAAATGAAAGGACAAAACGAGAATTGGATCGACAATTAGGTTTATCCTATGTTTACCGCAAGAAACTAGGAAAGAAGGGGTGGGACAGTGGTGTCAGGATCCTGACACAGTGATGGACAAAACCAAAGGGGAGAAGAAATTAAATTGCGGATTGAGTTTCAGACGTAAATTGTCGTAGTAGACATAAGGGCTATGGGGAAAAAAAACGTTTAGCTGCAGTACCAATTAAAATACAAGTACGGTCGGTCGAGAGAAGCTTTCTTTTTTTTTTTGATGGTACACTTAAAACAGACCCAATTTTATGCCTTTTATTTAAGCTGTTTCTGTACAGTAACGCCGCGTATGACGCCCGCATATACTAAAACATGAAGTCACAAATTAGGCTGCAAGGGAAAAAATAACGGTCGGGAGGACAAAATGAGATCGGTCGCAGGGGCGTAAACTTACTGCCCGAAGAAGGGGGAGGGGGGGGGGTTAAAATGTCTCCTCCCTCCCCCTCCCAAAAAAAAGCGATACATAATTACCGGTCCCTAAGCATGCCTCCTTGAAATCGCCAATAAATTAATATACGTAACGTAGTCAGCAACGATACGACGTAAATTTCGACATCAACACAGAATAAAGAACCCAGAATTTTTTATTTGGTCAACTACGTTCAAATAAATCTAACGTGTGGGTATTTTACCGCAGCAACAGACAGGAGACATTGATGATCATAACGTGCAGTCATCTGCGCCTGTGTTTGTTTACCTTTTAGCATTTGTACGATGTGTCACATGGTGCGGCTCCGAAATGAGTATGATCTAGCGTCGGATGTGACGTCATGCTTGTTTCACAGAGCAATGCGCGCTGCGGTCGTGTGAACTATATTTTAGCGCAGTTGACGTATGAGTAAAGCGGCCAGGACGGAGGGATTTATGTGCCTTTAATTGCTGCGGTCTAGTCTATCATGTGTCCACTGTCCACCGATTTTTGTTTTTGAAAAAACGGAACATTAGAAATGGATACTTATGTTTAGGTTCCGCAGAAGGTTTGTCCCATATTATTATTTGATGGTAACACATTAGCGTATTTCTGGTTTTAGCATGCGTCATCTCGATGAGTAGTTGATTCTGGATTGTTTCAGTATCGTGGCAACAATCGCGGAAACAATTCAAGTGGCTTCCCGAAGCCCGCATTGAAAAGTAAATCACTCAGTCATGTCGGCCGCCCAATTTTGAGGACTCAAAATTTAAGATTTCGCACCCTACAGTTTAAAACTTGAAGATTTAAGGAAAAATCAAGACCATTTAATTTTGGTTCTCCACAACGAGCTAGCTAACTCAAACAACGACAATGTTTAAGTAATAGTTATTGGTTAAAAACTATTGGTTATCGATTTTTAAACCAGGGCTGCGATGATTTGGCCGCTAGACATGCAAATACGTCGAGGTGACGAAGCCCCCGAGACGATTTGCATGTCGAGCGGCCATATCATCGCAGCCGTGGTTTAAAAATCGATAACCAATAGTTCTTAATAAATAACATATTTATATCACGGTTGGGACGTCAAGCTAACTTAATTTAATTAAAACGTATTTAAAACGTATTTAAAAAGTATTTAATTAAAACGTGTTTGTGTTTTGTGAAAAATTTCTCAAAAAGACTAAAGGTCATTCCATTTTAGTTTACTGAGGATGGAGTGGTTGGTAGACTGACGAGTTGTTTGCGTCCGTTTGTGGGGGAGTGGGCAGGAAGGATACGCAGCGTCGTTTCGTCGTATATCACGCTAGCCAGGTCGCTTGTGTTTTCGAAGCTTTTCGGAGTGATAGAACTTCGATAAAAGGCTGCAGGGGTAGAATGACATTCTGGGAAGGGATGTGATTCATTTTGAGCGTTTGTAGTTTGAGAATTGTTTAAAAACTAGGTAATAGGGTAGCGATATGAATGAAGGTCATTGCATTTTAGTTTGTGGAGGGAGGGGTGGGGGAGTTAACGCAGCGTGAATGGCTTAGATATTGCCAGACGTATAAGAGTTTGCAGGGATGGGATTTCATTCCTTTTAACTAAGTTTTGGGCGTTTTTATTGCGTTACGTTTTTTTTTTTCACGATGTATTTGGTCATTGGTGTGTGTTCCCGGTCGCGTGATCCGGAAGTGTCAAAAGTGTGGGTTGTTGGCAAAAGTGTGGGTTATCGGCAAAAGTGTGAGGTAACTTGATAACCCACACTTTTTGCGATGACGCTCACTTCCGGTGTTGGTTAACGGGATTTAACCAACGGAAATTTAGCATGGCGTTGAGTTAGCGTGACGTCACAGCCGTGGTATAAGGTCATTTATTGGGGCCTCGGCTACTACAGAACCAACCTGCTACACCACTTGCAAAACCACGAACCACACTACAATAAGAAGCGTAATGCACACTCCTACTCCCTACCAGCGAGTTCACAGCAGGATACCAGTTGCACGTACAAACTCCGCTATTGCGGACCACTTCCTAACACACTGCTTCCTACTACAAGTCTGCAGCAATGCCTGAAGCGACTTAGCACCACCAAACAACACTCCACGCGCAAGATGATGCAGTGACAGTCCAGTAAAAAATGCTGCACTGAGTCAACAGTACCACAACTGCAAAGCGGTTGCCGTAGCCAACCCATACGATGCCTATGTGCAGGAAGCAAAGTGTGCCCTGTGCGTAATCGCGACATAGCACGTGCTTCCCAAAAAGGTAAGGCATCATGGGGAACGTCATAAGAGCATACTGAGGTCAGTAGGTACAGTGAACCCCCTGAAAAAATCTCAGACCACAAATGATTCCACCTGCACAGTGTATATTCACGCAGGGCACATCGTAGCGTACGAGCACTCCAAGCGATAGTCACAGCCCAAGGTGCAGACCACACAGCCCCTTTTGCGAGAAAATCTGCATACTCATTTCCAACCATCCTTGCATCTTATTTGAGTGAGCTATAATCCGATATTGTGCGCCTCGCCTATTGTTACCCTATTGTTACACGTTGCAGCATTGTAACATTTTGACATTGTTAGCCGCTCCGTCGCCGCCTCCGCCTCCGGTCCAATTTTCTGAAATTCTCGTGGCAAACGAACTCTAATAAGCACGGCCGGCAGATACGTAGATATGTAGATACGGAGCTGGCGGTCAAGTCACCGGCCACGCCATTCCGTCGTGCAATCAAGTGCCCCGTGCGGGCGCGCCCCCCCCCCGTAGTGCCATCTGTTGACGGGATTTGTCTTCAAATTCAAGTTGGGACACTTTTCGGTACCAAAGCGGCCAACAAAGTTTTAGTCACGTAGACTGTGCCATTGTCGGCGTCTCAGCTTAAAAAAAAATAAAAAAAATACACGTGTCTACTAAACCAGACAACTTTAAACCAAACGACGATTGGCTCTTAATTTCGTCGTTTGGGGCCTCGAAATTGGCAGCCTGATACGATGGAAAATCGCATTTATTTCCTAAATGTTCATTTCCATAAAGGAGGTGAATTGTTTTTAAATGGGCGGCAACAATCGTTGTTTGCAACAATGTCGCTATGCACGGTACCGAGGTGAATTGTTTCAAAGGATTAACTTAAACATAGGGTTACTTGCTTACTGAATGCTGGATTTCTCAGGGCTTTTTTTAGCCTTCAGTCAAACATACGGACGCGACTTTTTCGGGGCTGCACCAAAAGGAAAATGTCACGGGGTGGCGTTTTTGGGGGATGCGGGAGAGGGTACCAGACTACCAGGGCAAGTGTGTGTGGCTGCAAGCCCAACTACTGAAAACTTTCTGGCCTTTAATTGCTGCTGTGCCCATGTCAGGTATGTTATCCGTGAGGCTAGGCATGCTTTGTGGTAGGCTTATGTTTCGCCGATAACGCGTTCCACACCTTCTCAGCAGGTGTGGAAGAAGGTGCGCCAAATCTCGGGGAGGAACGTGTGTTTCCCAGTGTTACAGTAAAGGTAGCGATTGCCGTGATCTCTACTGTTTTGGATATCGCTGATTGTCTTGCGTCTGCATTTGCGTGGTCACAAGTGATGACCATTATGATTCCATCTTGGTTTCCTCCGGATTAAGCATAGATAGGAGGCTCACTCTCTAGACTTTCACTCCAACAGTCAAGAGGAGTACAAACTACCGTTTACCAGGCAGGAATTCGTTTCAGCTTTGGCCAAGTCACGTAACTCGGCCCCAGGGCCCAATGATGTTCACTACACGCTGTTGATACATCTGCCTCTTGCCTCCCAGCAGTTCTTGCTGAGATGAGCAACCGTGTGAGGGCAGAGGGCTCTATTTTGGCTGCGTGAAGGGTAGCAGTGGTTTTCCCAATTGTAAAACCGGGCAAAGACCCAACTTCTCCTTCCAGTTGTCGCCCAATCGCTCTGACTAGCTGTGTCTGTAAGCTCATGGAAGGGGCTGGTCGTTTGGAGGTCGTCTGGGTGCTGGAATCAGAGGGATTTTTATCTGTGTCCCAATGTGACTTTTGGTGGTTCCGGTCAACCATCGATCATCAGGTTACCCTTGTATCAGATGTGAAGGAGGCTTTTCGCCTGCATCAATATTTGGTTCAAGTCTTCTTTGACTTGGAAAAGGCTTATGACCCAACCTGGCGTTATGGGATTCTCCGTAATCTGTGCAACTGTGGCTTGAGAGAACGGATGTCGTTATTCCTTTCGGCTATTCTTTCAGGCCATTCATCTTGCGTTCGTGTCGGGACGACTCTTTCCCGCCTGTGTGTTTTAGGGAATGGTGTCCCTCAAGGAGGTGTTCTCCGTGTCATCCTGTCATTGGGATCAACCCCAGTGCCCAGCACGCACTTGTTGTCCAGTCATTATTAGTTGATTACTTCGGCCTAAGCTTTCAGGCGGCTAGTATGCAGACCTGTGAGCGGCAGCTTCAGTTGGCAATTAACAAGGTTCAGAACTGGGCGGTCAGTAATGATTTCTCCAGACAAAACAGTGTGTCCACTTTTGTCATCAATGTACCGTAAGGGACACAATGATTGTCTTTCTTGAAACCCACGATGTCATTACACAGGTTCAGTTTGGCTTCCTCCCGTCTATGTTGACTACCCACCAGTTGCTTATGATGTTGACCAGTACCCTCGACGTGGGAATCCCATTTGATAGCATTTATTTTGACTTCAAAAAAATCGGCCATCCACCGAAAATTATTAATGGATGTGGTATTACAGGGTTCCTTAAAATCGTAGATTGCTGCCTTTTTAACTAATCGTATCCAGTGAGTGATTGTCGCCAATTACCCTTCGACCGAGATTCAGGTTCACTGTGGGGTTCCTCAGAGATCCGTCTTGGGACCTCTTCTCTTCTTAATATACATTAATGACCTACAATTCACCAGCGACGATTGTTATGGGTTTAAGTTTGCTGACGATTTGAAGGTAGGTGCTGAAAACATTTGCACACTTTGCTCGCCTGTCATTGAGGACAAGATACGGCATGTTGTTTGTATCTTCTGGATCAGAAACCACTTCGGCTTATTTTAATGTGTTTGACCTTGGGAACTGGTTTTCCAGAGATTTTAAATTTTCTCTTCATTGTAAGAAAATTTGTACTTTGGCTTATTCCAGGTCTGCAATTGTGCACCGTTGTTTCACATCTGGGGATGTCCCTACTAAGATTTGGGCGTTCAGGGTCTACGTACGGCCCATCATTGAGTACACTACTCCAGTTTGGTCGCCGTACCTTATTGGGGACATCAACCGCGTCGAACAAGTTCAGCGTCGGTTTACGAATAACTAGCCGAGATTCATGGAGCTTAGTTATGCAGAATGGTTGGAAAAATCCGGTCTTGAACTTCTAGAACTTCGTAGATTGAGGTTCCACCTCATCCTCGTCTACAAGACTCTCCGTGGGCTTATCAGGGCTGATCGACTATTTTTTGATACAGCTCCTCGGGCTATTAATACACGTGACCATGACTGGAAACTTGTGTTTCCTACAGCGCACATGGATTGCCGCAGAATTTTTTTCTCCGTTCGGGAATGCTCTTAAAAGCGACACTGTTGGTGCACCAACTCTTTCAGCTTTCCACGCGAAACTACGCAGGGAACCATTACACAAATTTCTGAAGCGCCCTGTCCCTTCTTCCCTGTAACTTTTTTCTTTACTCCTTTTTTCTATCTCAGGAACAGAGTAAGTGGTCTCACGCCCCTTCTGCCGCCCTTCCACTCCATGGTAAACGTATTATTATTATACTAGTTGTGCCCGTGCACATGCTGCGCACCCCCACCCGCACCCGTACGTCCCTGCTCCCCCCCCCCCCGACGCACCCTATTGTACCCCCTTCGTGCACTCCCATAGTGTCAGTTCTGAATATCTCTCCGCGTCCCTCCGGCACCTCAGGTGTTTGGTCTTTGGATTTAAATTTATCAAAATATATCACATATGCCCTTCCCCCACAATTACTTTAACCCCCAATCTCCACACTCCTGCCCCCTCCCGGATACGCATACGTGTCCCCCACACACACTTGCCCGCCTCCCCCCCCACCCCCCCCGAAAATGTTGCCTCGTGACATTCCCGTTTGGAGCAGTCCTGGAAAAGTGGCATGTGTGTGTGTATGAAGGCTAAAAAACCCTATCCCTGAGAAATCGAGCATTCAGTAAACAAGTAATTCCATGTTTAAGTTAATCCTTTGGAACAATTCACTTCGGTACCGCGCATTGCCCCCCCTTCCCCCCACACACACACTTGACTGCTTGGTTTAAAGTTGTCTGGTTTAGTAGACACGGGTTTTTTTTTCCGCAGTGGCTCCTTCCACGTCCACCATCGCTCGCTTTTTTTCACGTCTCGCGGTTGATTGGTCGCGAGCTTTGGGGGCGAAGCTTAACGTGCGACCTGACTAAACACATTTCTCGTTCAAACAAGAAACTTCAGTTTGTAAAATTGAGTAAGAAACTGTACGTGAATGGTCTACATTCCTGTCCAAAACAACTATAAACACGACGGACATGAATAGTATTTTCACGTGTAAATTTACAGAGCAAGTCTGGGCGTGGATGGTCTACATTCCAGTTCAAGTGAAAAAAATTATAAACACGGATTTTCTGTGTATTTCTTTTGAGGGGGGGGAGTGACCCCCCCCCCCCATAAACATGACCTCTATGCTTACATCTATGACGAAAATTTAGTTTAAATTTTCTACGTGAAAATACTAGAGTTACGTCCTGAGTTTTCAGTCGTTTGGACAGGAACATAGACCATTCACGTCCAGTTTCGTGCTCAGTTTAAATTTAGACGTGAAAATATTAATCACGTCCATGTATTTAGTGTTAATAATTTGTTCGGACAGGAAGTTGACCATTCACGTCCATTTTCTTGCTCAGTTAAAAATTTAGACTTGAAAATATTATATAGTCACGTCCGTGTTTTTATACTCTGTTTTGGACTTATAAGTTGATTAGTTGTGCCCGTGCGCATGCTGCGCACCCCTCCTCATCCGCACGTCCCTGCTCCCCCCCCCCACGCACCCTATTGCATCCCCTTCCTGCACTCCCATAGAGTGGATTCTGAATATCTCTCCGCGTCCCTCCGGCGCCTCAGGTTTTTAGTCTTTGGTTTTAAATTTATCAAAATATATCACATATGCCCTCCTCCACAATTACCTTAATCCCCAATCCCCACACTCCTGTCCCTCCCGGATACGCATACGTGTCACACCACACACACTTGCTTGACTACCCCCCCCCCCTTCCCCCGAGAAAATGTCGCCCGTGACATTCCCCATTGTTGCAGCCCCGGAAAGGTCGCATGCGTGTGTGTGTATGAAGGCTAAAAAGCCTTATCACTGAGAAATCGAGCATTCAGTAAGCAAGTAATTCCATAAATTAATCCTTTGAAACAATTCACTTCGGCACCGCGCATTGCCCCCCACACACACTTGCCCTGCTCTTCCCTCCTCCCCCCTCTCCGAAAACGCGGCCCTGTGACATTTCCCCCCCCCCCCCCCGTTTTTTTTTAGCTCAATTCACTTCGCACCCCCCCGCCTCCCTCCAGGTGTTTGGTCTTTGGTTTTAAATTTGTCAAACCGAAGACTGAAGATGTGAATGGCTCCCACATAATTATGCCCTCTCCCCCACAATTACTTTAATCCCCAATCCCCACACTCCTGCCTCCTCCCGGATTCGCATACGTGTCCCCCCATACACGCTTACCCGCCTCCCCCTCCTCGAAAACGTCGCCCCGTGACATTCTCCCTTTGGTGCAGCCCCGCAAAAGTCGTTGGGGTGTGTTTGACTGAAGGCTAAAATAAACACTATCGCTGAGAAATCCAGCACTCAGCAAGCAAGTAATCCCATGTTTAAGTTAATCCTTTGAAACAATTCACTTGGGTAGCGCGCATTGCCCGCCACACACACTTGCCCTAGCACCCTGTCCCGCACCCCCCGAAAACGCCGCCCCGTGACATTTCCCCTAGCACCCTGTCCCGCACCCCCCGAAAACGCCGCCCCGTGACATTTCCCCTTTGGTGCAGCCTCGGACAAGTCGCATGCGTATGTTTGACTGAAGGCTAAAAAAAAGCCCTGAGAAATCCAGCATTCAGTAAGCAAATAACCCTACGTTTAGGTTAATCCTTTGAAACAGTTCACCTCGGTACCGTGCATGGTGACATTGTTGCAAACAACGATTGTTGCCGCCCACTTAAAAACAATTCAACTCTTTTCTGGAAGTGAACATTTAGGAAATAAATGCGCCGTTTCATCGTATCAGGCTGCCAATTTCGGGGGGCCTCGAAATTCAGAACCAATCGTCGTTTGGTTTAAAGTTGTCTGGTTCAGTAGACACGGGTTGTTTTTATTTTTTACTCAAACGCCGACAATGGCACAGTACACGCGACTAAAACTTTGTTGGCCGCTTTGGTACCACAACAATGCCAAAAAACGAACCCAAAAACGGTGCGGCAGGTCTGGTAAGTGGCGCTATCTCTTCGAAGACTTTGGAAAAAGTGTTGTAACCCGAACTTGTAGTCCAAGGCCGTCAATAGACGGCGACATGGCAGGTTTGATAAGTAGCGCCATCTGTTCGAAGACGTTGGAAAAGTGTCCCAACCCGAATTTGAAGGCGAATTCCGTCAACAGATGGCACTACAGGGTGGGGTACTTGATTGTACGACGGAATGGCGTGGCCAGTGACTTGGCCGCCTGCTCCGTATTATATATACTAGCGGAGTCGCTCGCTTCTCTCGCTCATTCCGCGTCGTCTCACTGCGCTCGAGGAGCTTTCATGCTGCAACTCTTATACTGCTGACAGACATTCCACATCTAAAACGATCAAGCAAATGAGTGCAGTACGCGTTTTTCGTAAGGCTTCAGTTCATAAACAAAAAACGGCTTCGCCGTTTAGAAAACCATCACCCTTCTGCCATGCGCCTGAACTGCCAAGGAGCCAGGAGGCGAGATATGCGATTTCTATACCCTAGTCGGCCTTAGCTTAAATAATACGCTTGAGGAGCTGTCATGCTCCAGCTCTTAAGCTGCTGACAGATATTCCACATCTAAAACAATCAAGAAAATGATCAGAATGTAGGACGCGTTTTTCTTAGCGCTTCAGTTCATAAACAAACGATATGGTAACCACACATCACTCCAACGGTCTGGCCACCCAATAGCTACACGCGCCTCTTGTTCAGATTGTTAGCCATAATACCACTGACAACAAAAGTCTCGATAAAAGCAATGTCTTTTTGGCACACGCATGAACTGGCCTTGAGCCAGGAGATGAGACACGCGATTTGTAGCCCAGTGGGCCTTGGTTTGAAGAAGCCATTCCCTTTCTGGCATGCGATTGAGCTATCATTGAGCCAGGAGGCAAGGCATGCGATTTGGACCCAGTTGGCCTAGACTTGAAAAATCCATCCCCTTTTTGGCATGCACCTAAGCTGACAATGAACCAGGAGGTGAGACACGCGATTTTTTCCCCAGTCGGTCTTGGCTTGAAGAAGCCATTCCCTTTCTGGCGCGGGATTGAGCTATCATTGAGCCAGGAGGCGAGGCATGCGATTTGGACCCAGTCGGCCTTGTCTTGAAAAAGCCACCCCATTTTTGGCATGCACCTAAACTAACAAGAAGCCAGGAGGCGAAACACTCGATTTCTTCACAGTCGGCCTTGGCTTGAAGAAGCCTTATCCATCAGCGCTGCAAGGCCGTTTCAATGCTGTAGCACGCGAGTTGCTGCATGCTTGAACTAAACATGCTTGGTAATTTTATCATGCTTGTTGCATACTCCTTTGTGCCGCTGTTGGTTTTTTTATTTCAATAAATTTTGCAAACTTTACATGGGTTTCCTTATTTCACAAATTTAAAGAATTTTTACCTAAAAGCCATCTCCTTTCCCGCTACAAGTGATGCTTTGAAACCACATGTCGCCCATAATTTTTGACTAATATAAAAGATTTCGTGCAAGGCGAAATCGTACCTAGCAACTATTCGTGTTTACCACAATTAGGCTGGACTATTGCAGAGTAGAGCACCAGCTAATAGCACACTATTGATCGAATGTCGATGGTTTACAAATGCAAACGTTGAAATATTTCTGAAATCAATATATTTTGTTTAAATATGCATAATTTCGCATTAATCTTTTCGTAGATTTACGTGTTTTCATTTAAATTTAAGGCTAAATAGGTAGATTTTATTTGAAATATCCAAAATGCAACTGCAACAGTCGTTTCATCAGCGAGCTGGACGTGCCTCATTGTTGAATGACGGCTGGTAGTTGCCTTATTGTTGAATGACGGCCTACTGACAACACTACTGGACCACGCGCCTCCTACGTGGCGCAACAATATTGTGGACCATCCGCACAGCAGGAAGAGGTGATATTCCGAAACTAACAATCAACTTCGAAAAATTCGTTTCAACAGTGGTCCAAAGGGTTTTTTTCGCTTTTTTCGAAGGGAAAGAATTTACCTAGAACTACGAAAATACGCCTACGCGAAATCCGGATTAATTTCCAGTCTTTTGACACCTTTCTCATATTTTTAGCCTTCCTACTTCAAGAGGAGAAGAGGTACATATATACCTACATATATATATATATATATATATATATATATACCGACCATAAGTTTTTAATGATTAAGATAGATTGGACAGAAATATAGACCATTTACGTACAGTTTCTTGCTTAATTGTGTAAGCTGGACGTTTGTTGTTTTGACGGAAAACCCGTGTAGTCAGGTCCCCACGTTAAGCACCGCCCCCAAAGCTTATGACCAACACATTTCACGCGACTTAAAACTTTGTTGCCGTTTTGGTGCCACAATAATACGCCAAAATATGATCTAAATAGCGGTGCGGCAGGTCTGGTAAGAGGCGCCATCTCTTCGAAGACTTTAGAAAAAGTGTTATGACCCAAACTTGTAGTCCAAGGACGTCAACAGACGGCGACATGGTAGATTTGGTAAGTGGCGCGATCTGTTCACAGACGTTTGAAAATAGTCCCAACCAGAATTTGAAGGCGAATCCCGTCATCAGATGGCACTACAGGGTGGGGTACTTGATTGTGCGACGGGATGGTGAGGTCGGTGCACTCGCCCGCTGCTGCCTATTATATGTATATGTAGATTGTATTATTATTATTTTGATACGCTAATGCTTTGCCAAATTCCTTTTGAAAACTTTTGGAAGCTATATTTACACTAAATTCAGTTCAAATAAATTCAACTCCACCGCGTGACATCGTTTTTATCCATTTCGTGAAGTCTTTGTCTATACTTCGTGTCTGTCATTGTTAAGTCCTGTTAATAATCAGCTGAAACCTGTTCGTTACTTTCACTGTAGAATCAAGACACACGCTAGTGTGTCGCCCGCCAAGATAAACGATAACATCCAGATAAAAAATATATATAAGCATGGCGACACGTTGTGTGTTTACAGCTAAGGTAGTTTGGCTGTTTTCAGCCATCTGAGGATAAATAACAATGCGAAAGAAAAGGCTGAAACTGGTTTGATCGGGAGACTTTGGTCGCCTGACAACAAAAAAGTCACTGTTAGTGACACAGCTTAACGATTTTTTTGTTGAAAAAAACAACGTGAATAACTACTATAATTACTTATTGGCTACTGGTAACGATTTTTTTGTATTACGAAAATAAATTCTTCCATGCGATGAATAAAGCTGGTTGTTAGCTCATTTTACAGGTATTGCTCTGGAGATGTGCCCTTTTCATAAGGCTTCTTCTAATTGGTCAAGTGGTTCAGGGGCTAGGAGCCTCTAAACGACCATATTGATTGTTTTAGATTAGATTAGATTAGAATAGATTAGACTAGATTAGATTAGATTAGATAGAAGACGTGCAAAACCAAGTCTTATGAAGCACCTCCCCTCTCCCCCCAAGAACCCAAAAGCAAATCAGTGCTTCCAAAAGTCAAGTCGAGCCTTGAAGCTGTTAAGAGTTGAGGCCGAAACAAAGTGCTCCGGGAGGGAGTTCCAAGGACTAACAATCCTTTCAGTCAAGAAGAATTGCCGGCAGTTAAGTCTCGAAACAAGTCCCTGCAATTTAAACCTGTGGCCTCGGTTATTGTTGAAATTACGAGTAAAAAAGCAGGAAGGATTATTAGAGAATGACCCCGTAAGAATGAGATCACCCCTATCAAACCTCTCATGAAGTGAAGGAGTATTGAGCTGTTTGAGTCGTTCATGGGACGGAAGGTGACGAATAGAGGAACACCACTTCGTTAGTTTACGTTGGCAATTTTCAATTTGTTTTACATTGTTTTAAACATTGTTATTATGCAACAATGCCAAACTGAACATTAAATAAATCCATGCGTTTGAAAAGAGACTCTACAATACTAATAAAAATGCTAATCAAATGAAAAAAGGTGACTGCTGTACTCAAAATCCACCCAAAACTGGTAGAAAAACCCGCCAAGTTTCCAAAAACGATCGGCCTTTGAAGGTAGTGATATCATTCCACCAGGGAAAGGCCACCAAAGTTAATCCTATTAGCCAAGTTGATCGCACCTACTAATAGTTCGAAAATTAAATGAAAACTAGAAGATTGCTACTAGCGGTAGCAATCTTTAAGTTTTCATTTAACGTCCAAAGTATTATTCGGTGCGATCAACTTGGCTAATAGAATTAACCTTGGCGGCCTTTCCCTGGTGGAATGATATCACTACCTTCAAAGGCCGATCGTTTTTGGAAACTTGGCGGGTGTTTCTACCAGTTTTGGTTTTGGGTGGATATCACAACTTTCATAGGACTGTGAACGTACATAAGGTTACACCGTCTGTTTAGGATGCTTCAATCTCATTTTTGCACACACTGACTAACAATCGCTGATTTCGTTCGCTTCGCTCACTCAATCAGCGCATCCCCTTCAGTTGTTTTGTTTATCCCTGCATCTTCCCCTTAATTTTTCAAGATTTCGTTCACATTTAGTAATGCAGCAACCCCCGAAGGTCGCTGTTACTAAAACAGCAGAACGCGAAGCATTTTTTGGGGGGTTATTAACAAAAAAAACCATTAGCTCGTGTATGCTCGTATTGTTGCGTAACCATCATCTAACGTGCATCCCTTTATTCTTACGCAATCCACGGCAACGTTAATGTTTCTTTATTTTGTCCTTCGTTACAGTACAGTTTTTAGTTCGTCCAGGCTTTTCCAATAAATCTAAGGACCAGTCTTGATTGTTCAAGCCATTGTTGCTTAAAATCTTTGGTTGCAACTTGGAAAAGAAACGAAATTTAAATTCGCCGGTGGCAAATTTCAAAACCCTCCCACGCATTTGTCCTGACCCCTACAACCCCCAAGGACCATCCTCAGATCACCAAGCATCCGTGTGCAAAAATTCCGGTACGTAGGCCATCGCAATTTTGCGCTAGCCATGAGCAAAAAGTCTATGGGATTTAACATGGGAAAAATCTTATTAGCTAGTCAGCTAGCTAGCAGCTACCTAGCTAGCTTAGCTAGCTAACTAGACAGTAACATAAAAACAACGTTATTGACGCATCTTTTTCTCTATGATTTGTGGACACTCGTCCTTTAAATTTTAGTTTTTCTTAATCTCTGACCCTTCCCCTTACATTTTCCACAATTTGAAGCATTTCTGTCGCATTGGGATTTACCCTCAACATGCCAAAATATGCTTTCAGTTGCTTACAGTTAACAGACACATGTCTGCTAGTGAGCCGCCATTTTATCATTAACAATCAATTTTTAACAATAGGATGTCTACAATGGGATGATCTACTGTTACTTGGCGGCGACACACTAGCGTGTGTCTAGATCTAACGAAAGCCAAAAAAACTGGATTAGAAAACTAGATAGGTGTTTCCATCTTATAATTGCTAAGAAAAAAAATGGATTTCATCGATTTGAACCAAAAATATCTGATATCTACACCAAAACAAAACTTGTTAAGGATTCTCGCCAAGCTTTTCGGCCGTGTGAAGTCGTGATATCAAACGCCAAGCTCTTTCGCCAAGCTAATCCCACCGACAAAGTCTTCAAACGTAAGTGAAGTAATTGAAAATTGCGCAGTAAGCAATTTTCATATATTTCATTTAACCTTCGAACTCGGTGGGATTAGCTTGGCGAAAGAGCTTGGGGTTTGATATCACGACTTCACACCGCTGAAAAGCTTGGCGGGAATCCTCAACAAGTTTTGTCTTTGGGTAGATTACGTTTACTAATGTATACAGAATACTAAATTACATGATACTTAATGTTTAGAGTACGAAGTTTACATTTTAACTTGCGAAGTTTTTTCTTTAATGTGCTGTTGTTAATGTTATTTTGATGAAAAATAAATACATTGCTGGTAATCTGTTAAACAAGGTACCATTTTTAGTTACAGCAGATAAGTATGAAACCTCGACCGAGGGGGGGGGGGCGCTTCGCACACTACTATACACATCGAGATTTCTGTAATCCTAAAGCGTATGACGCAATTAATCGCGAAACACCGGGTGTGGGCTCATTTTGCCTGTGCGCTAGAAACACGGTGCGCTCGTAACACGTGCGCTAGTAACACGTCACCACAACCACAGACCTCCAACGGTATGTGAAAAGGCAAAAAAATTTCCGTCGCATTCGCACTCTGGAGAATTTTTTCTTCGTGCATATCTAGGTAAATGTTCCAATTTAAATCCCAGTCTGGTAGAATCCCGCTTCAGCCATAACTTGGGGGGGGGGGGGCCCCCGGGCCAGAACCATCCGTCAAAGCTCATTTCTCTTTCTCCGCCGTGTACATGATATCATGAGAAGGAATAATAAAAAAAAAATTGTAAGCGAACAACAATATAGCACGAATGAAAATTTACAATGAATGTTTGAGGGAAAAAATACAATGTTCACAAGAGGGGTAAAAAAATACAACGGTCACAGAAAGGATAAAAATAAATATGGAAAAGGTAAAAAATATTCTAATACTACCCAAAACAAGATTTTGTATAATAATTGTCGTAAAACCTACTGTCTAAACAGATATGAACATTAACAGAACATAAACGAATGAAATTCTTTTTTACCACCCTATCTAACAAGTAGACCGATTGCTGAACGAACATCATAGCTACAGAGAACAAAACAAGATCGATGCTAATGAATGGGAAAAAAATTCAGTCAAAACAAATATTTTTCAGGTTTTTATTTAATTTTTCTCGAGAGAGAAGTTTACAACAAAGGTATTTTTTTTTGCACAAAATAGTGTTTTTTTTTTGTAGAGATGCTTACACAGATGAGATAGGTTTTTTTTGTAGAGCTGGTAATTCTAACGTTTACAAGCAAATGCCGGTTTATTTCTGTAGGCAACGCATACGGTTTCGTCCCATTCTTCGAAAATGTATTGACTTTCGCAATTTATTTCGTACCAACTGCAAAGACAGTGTTATCTTCTCAAAAGTCAACCTCATGTTTTTCAGCCTAAAGCCCTAACCAGACTGGCTGCTCGCGGCTGCACGGAGTCGCAGTATGGTGTAAAAAAGATTTCAATATTGGTTCTTAACGCAACACCAACCATACGATTGCAGCAATTTTGACCTTGTAGACACGTTGTCGCGCATTGCTTCGCACGAAATTTCCTTCTGTCTGGAGAGGCGTTAATCCGTCGTATCCGTCGCATTCGCACTCTGGAGAATTTTTTCTTCGTGTATATCTAGGTAAATGTTCCAATTTAAATCCCAGTCTGGTAGAATCCCGCTTCAGCCATAACTTCGGGGGGGGGGCGCCCCCAACCAGAACCATCCGTCAAAGCTCAATTCTCTTTCTCCACCGTGTACATGATATCATGAGAAGGAATAATTTTTAAAAAATTGTAAGCGAACAACAATATAACACGAATGAAATTTATAATGAATGTTTGAGGGAAAAAATACAATGTTCACAAGAGGGGTAAAAAAATACAACGGTCACAGAAAGGATAAAAATAAATATGGAAAAGGTAAAAAATATTCTAATACTACCCAAAACAAGATTTTGTATAATAATTGTCGTAAGAAGTTAAAAGATGCCTGCAGAAAACAACTCATTGATTCTGAACGGAAAATTTTGCTGGAGGGAAATATGGGCGCACTGTTCAGGTATGAAAAGGTGCATTAAGCCCAATTGTAGGCTGCCGCCCTTGCGCTTTGAGAATAAACTTGTTACTGGTGATTTGGACAAAGCTAATACACTAAATAATGTTTTCCAAAATAATTTTGTTACTGATAAAGCGACATAGCAAAATGATAGCGGTAAACACGTAAACTTCCCATTGAATGCTGAATGGCCGTGTGTGGGGGACTTTTCATTTCAACTCGGTTACAGTTGAATCTAAACAACTTAACAATAGCTTTGCTGTTTGTCCTGCTGGTTCTTCTGCAAAATTCTATAAATCTTTAGCACCAGAACTCTCAACTCCCCTTTACCTTATTATGAAATCATCGTTTAATTCAGGTAAATTACCTAAATGTTGGAAAAGGGCTTGGGTTATACCGATTTTTAAAAAGGGTAACGCAGCTGACCCAATAAATTACAGCCCTATTTCACTAACCTGTGTCCCATGCAGAATATTTGAACGTGTTATCCGTGATCATATTCTTGAATTTCTTTACAATTATGATCTAATACCGTATGACCAATATGGATTCGTACCTGGTAGATCGACCACATTGCAGCTCTTAAACTGTGTGAGTGACTGGTCCAGGGCCATTGAGAGGGTCACTCCAGTTGATGTGATTTATATTGACTTCTCTAAAGCATTCGATTCTGTCGTTCATTCTAAATTACTAATGAAACTTCTAAATCACGGTATTGCGGGTCCTATATGGATTGCCAATTTCTTAACGGAAAGAACCCAATCTATCTGTATTGGCTCCTCAAGCTCTCATGAAGTCCCAGTGACCAGCGGCGGTCCCCAGGGCTCTGTATTGGGCCCTCTCCTTTTTCTTCTCTTTATTTCGGATTTAAAGTTTTCTGAGGATAGCGTTAGTCTTCCTAAATTTGCTGATAACGTTAAAATTTATAATACACAACGAATTCAGTTGGACCGAAACCAAATCCAGCCAACGTTGAATTTGCTGTGGGACTGGTCATCAAAATGGCAACTACCGATCAACACTCTAAAATGTTTTACCCTTCTATTGCGCCGGATTGATAGGTCGGTTTCTTATTCTTTAAATAACGAAATATTGGTATGTCTTCAAAATGCAATGGATCTTGGGGTTCATTTCACATCAATCCTGAAATTCTCTTCTCATTGTAGTGCGATGACAGCCAGGGTGAAGCGTGTTGGCAGTATGATTTGGCACTGCTTTTTATCTGGTGATCGTCCTACCCAACTCATGCTTTAAAGTACGTTAGGCTAATTGTTGAGTACGCGAGTCAGGTCTGGTCTCTACGTTTGATTAAGATTATTACTTTGTTGGAATCTGTTCAGCGTTCTTTTACCAAGCGTCTCCCTGGTTTTAAACTTATATCCTACAGACAGCTACTGACCATTCTGGGTCTTGAATCGCTTGAACTGAAACGTCCTAAAGCGGACCTCTGCGTGACTTTTGCTACACTCCATGGTTTTGTTGACTTTGATGCAAATAACTTGTTTTCGGTTAGAGGAAACGGCCACACTAGGGGCCACTTTTTGAAACTAATTGTTGGGGAGGTTTGGCGAGACTGCACACAATTTTTCTTCTCTAATCGTGTCATCAAACCATGGAGCGATCTGCCATCCGAGTTAGTGGGGTCGTCGAGCCTAAAACATTTTAGGGCCGGGCTGAAAAAGGTTGACTTAACCAAATTTCTTAGATGTTTATAGATGTTTTTTTGTTTTTTTGTGTAATCCTGTATTCTTATTATTGTTTAATCTTGAAGCCAAATTGACCCTGCACACTGTGCTTAGCTTTTGTTTATAGTATTTTGTTTTTATCTTTGTTTTTCACTTTTGGGAGCAGGTATTAGTGGATGATCAGCCCATCCCTTCCTGTTTCCCTTTGCCGACTATCCCTTCCCTTCCTGTTTCCATTTGGTTTTTCTTTGGTCTCCAGTGAAAAAAGACATTTGCTTCCATAACAAAACAAATCAGCACGGGTTAAAATGGAGGGGGAGCAGGGATGGGGATATTCAGACCACTCAATAGGGGTATCCGGGTCGGGGACGGGGATGCGGTGCGGGACGGGAAAGTGGTTACGGGGGAAGGGGAGGGGCATGTGGGAAAAATCAGACCGCAGGGGAGTTCGCAGGAGTAAGCAGGGGGCAGTCGGAACCGTTTTCATTCCATACTGCCCACTACAGTATTTCGCTCAGGTATGCGGGAACCGGCTAGTACAGCTAGTATCTTTCTTATCTTAAGGCTTGAGCGTTTTCATAGTTATCCCGAATTATTGCCCACAGTTCAATTCCTACAGCTCAATCGCGAAGCCCAAAGTTCTTTCATTTCACAAGATAGG
>JAHWFP010104841.1:158631-171533 GCA_023313725.1 Lithobius niger | reverse complement strand
TAACTCAACCCTATACAACAAAAAATTTCGGTGTAACAATACTACTCTGGCTTCGTGTTTTTAGTGTTCTACGTGTAAATTTTCCTTCCAAGTTTTGTGGTAGCCGGTCTCTAACAGAAATGGAACTGACCCATGGGTCGGTGGGCCAGTGAGTTAAATGGGTCACACTTTTATCGTGGGTCAAGTGGGTCAAGACGTTCACCCACCGACCCACGGTAATCTTACGGTAATCAGTAGTCTTGATACTAGTACTCTTTAAAAATTCTTCTTACTCTTTCAAAAATAGTTTCCCTCAGAAGGCAAAAAATCCAAAATAAACCTGTTTAAACCAATTATAGTCTCTTGGGAATTATTATTATTATTTGGGAATTATTATTTTCTCTTGGGAATACAGCGATCGATATGGCTAATTTTCTAACACGTGTGAATAGAGCAGCGTCATTTGACATCATTGGCTACAAGAGAGATAACTGCAAGGGGCACTAGATTAAAATGGAGGGTTAAACAACGGCACTTCTAGTCAAGGCAGTGCGGTGAGAGCGGATTTCTTAGGCTTAAAAAATGTTGTTTTCGCCAATCTCTTATGCTGTTAGGTTGTAAAAGGAAAATAAATATTCTACTTGCTTAAAAATGTCGGCAACTGCCAACAAATCGATAAAACTCGCGCATTATAGGCCTAAGAAATCCACTCTTAACAGCATTGTCTTCAGTAAGACGCCCTTCTTTTCCCCCTCCAGTGACCCTTGCAGCTATCCCAGTTACTGGCTCCAGCACAATAATACAACGTAGTGTCACTGCCCTATAACTACCCCTCCTAAGAATACAATCCAAACACCCAAATGATTTCTTGGCCGCGGTTCCACGACGCGTATGCAACCGTAAAACCAGTGGTCGCTTGCATTTCTAGATTTTTTGCCTCAATACCCCCCGCCCCCATACATGTTTTGATCAACTGTGTTGGATGGCATGGCGGCGCACACCTCTCAATTAAAGACGAGCCCACTACGATTCTTTAATCGGTTTCATTTGAAACTGTAAGTTTTAATTAAACACTAGTGAACTGAATCGACATTAAAAATATACAGCACCGTTTGGCAGTTTTACGATACGGGAAGCCTTCAAACCATTTAGTCTCGGCGTTTTGAACATTTCATTTACTGCGACGTTGCCACATCGCACGACTGATAAGGATGAAATATCTAGATAGCACAGTCATTGCCCAAAAGTAGTTTTATGAATTTGCGCCCCCCCCCCCCTCCCCTGACAACAAAAAAAAGTGTCATACAGTAGAAGTTGTTTTAAATATTTCTCCTCCCCCCTCCCAAAAAAAATACTAAGTATTAAAGTCATGAACGATTGTCCAAACAAGTAGCCTAAGTCTACGCTAATTTCGCTTGCCGACATGACTACACAAGCTTGTTATCCAGTTCGTACGAATGAGATCAGTCAGTGGAGCCGCATGCCTACGTCAGTGATCTGTGCAAAAATTTGCCAGTCATTGGTCGGTTGGTGGTGACGTCAGCCGCTGACGAAGGCTACCAAGTTCCCAGTAATTGGTCGTGGATGGATGACGTCAGTCGGCTGAAGAAAAAATAACGAACCTCGTATGTTTGCTGCGAACAAAAATCTTTGATTATTTCTAGTGTACGATTTTCCCGGCGGAATCGATCCATTTTCGAACTTAGACCTACAAATGTGCCACAGAATCTGTGTGCAAAATTTGACAGACATCCGATAATTCATTAAAACGCTAGAGCGCAAACACAGATAGACAGACAGACAGACAAACCGTTCGCATAAGAGTCTAATCGACTCTAATAAAGGCACAGGGAGCGGACAGTGGGGGGGGGGGGGGGGGGGAGGAAGAAGACCCTTTATATACTTGTATTTATCACCGACCTTTTTTTTAATACTGTATTATTTTTTCACAACGTGGGATGGGTCACGGACGGTGGGTAACATTTTGTTCTTTATTTATTGGATCAAGTGGATCGTCGTGGGTCAGGGTTCTAGTGGGTCAGGTGGGTAATGGGTCGGAAAAAGTGACCCACTTCATCTCTGGTTTCTAATTGTAGCCGGGTCAAAATGGCTTGATTTTTAACCAATAGCCCTGGCTATAGAAATAGAGGATTTACGCTAAGTTGGATATACTGAATTCCTTTTGTCACGTCAAGGCTTCGTACTTTACGTACATCTAAACCATGCGCAATGGCTGTTGCCGTGACGTCACCATGAGTTAGCCAATGACGAACGAGAACAACGGCTGTTTGATCGTCTGATTGGACTAGCCCAGTCACGTGACATGCACGTCACAGCAAACAGCCATGGCGTGTGGTATAGTACTGAATGCATCAAGAACTTTCCGAATGCAGTTATAGTAAATTCGCTTTACAATGTTGAATACATTTCGGCATTGCAATAACCCATTAATTGAGAGATTATTCGCATTGAGTTCATCTACAAATATGTTCACCGCAAATATGTATTGATTCTGCGATCGTAATATGTATTGCGGCTTTGTCATAGCTGGAGCTAAACCCAGCGTGCATACTTCACCGAGTAGCAGCAGCTATATAATTCTCTCAATGCACTTGCCGTATTGAAAATTAATGCGCCTCTAGCGTGTGAAACTAGTTGAGCTGCAGTGAACGCAAAAGTTTGAGATTTTCATAAATTATGCGAAGCACCCAACGGGGGGATAACATAAATCAAAGCGATGCTTCCAGCAGTCACTTCGGAATCTGAACCAGACATGCTTGTTTAGAAAAGAAACTGGACACTACGCTAATCAATGTGGCCCTGTGGACAAGATTCAGAAACCTAAAGTCGATACAGTTTATCTGCTGGTTTACAGTTAGTGCGAGAAAGACACATTTTATTTGTAGCTATGAACGCAGTAAACCACTGGTTTTAACCTGGCTAAAGGAGTTGGAACGCGTAAAGACGGCGTAAGGAACGTCCACAACTGTCGTAAACAGTGACCGCCTCTCTTCACTGTAAATCAAGAAAGAAAAAAAAACATTCTCTGCCATAAAGTTCTACTTCTTTTAGAAAATCCTGACTCCGGTTGTTGACCTTAAACTACAATCTTTTTCGCTGCCAGCACCATATACTAATATTGAGAAATAAATATGAAATCGACTCGGTGACTTAGTTGTCATTTTATGTCTTGAAGCCCATGTGTACTTTGCAAATAAGTTGATTCGTAATTACAATGTTTTTTTTTTTTTTTTTTTTTTTTTTTTTGCGCCAATAAAGATATTAAAGCCCAACTGAGCATTCAAGTCCTTTGTTTGAACGATGGGAAATTAAATTAATAGCGGTTTAATTAAATTTTGCGTATACTTTGTTGTTTCATATCATTCGCAAAAATGTCATTAACCAGTTGGCAACTGACAAGATTTTTCCGATGAAAAAAATTCGGCTCCTTTTACGAAGTTAACGTTTTGGAAAATAATGTTTGAAATTTAATTAGTAATAAACTGTGTTACTGGCAACCACTGGGCTTACAAGTGATTTCCCGTAATGGAACTAAACTTTGCGATCTGGGATTAAAAAAAAAAACAATACGTTGGCTTGAGTCCATTCGTTTCTCCACTGCAGACGGCGATGACCACTGCAACTAACTGCCCCTGGCCACCCTTCACCTTCGGTGTTCCTCAAGGATCGGTACTTCACCCGCTCCTCTTTAATATTTTTTGTCAGTGACTTCCTCCAATTCTCCATTTATTCAACAATTGTTACACCGGTGACCTCAAAATCTTCGTACCTTTTTCCCAAACCCATCTTCAAGCTTAATATTAACACACTACAAGCCTGGGGGGGATTTCAAACTGCTCGAGATCGGCTCGGGAAAATGTGCCGTCGTTCGTTTTGGGCGTAGCAACCTGAACATTTCTTACACTATACAAGGTAAAACAATACAATCACCTTGATCTCGGACCCTTAATTGACACCCTTTTGAAATTTCATCTACACATTGATCATGTTATCAGTAAAGTTTTCAAGAAAGCACGTTACATCCTTAAACGGTTTCGCCAACTTACCGCATACCTCTTTACTTTGCTCTTCAAGACATTTCTTCGCCCACTTCTGGGAGATTGTTCTCAAGTTGGGTGCCCTTGTTACGAGTTTGCTCTTAACCGTCGTTAATTCTGCCAACGCTGCCTCACCAAAACTGTCCCTGCTTGCGGTATTTACCTTACGAAGATCGTCTTTGACTTCTTGGGCTATCTACTGTCACATCCCGGCTCATTAGAGGTGACTTAATCATGGTGACTTAATCACGTGAACATCTATCCCTCTCTTTATTTCACATCTATACTTCTCCCGACAAGGACCATCATTGCAAATTGCATAACCACCTTTCCACCCTGAATGTTCGTCTTCGGTTTTTTCACCCAGAGAGTTATCAATCACGTTGTGGAATCTCCTGCCCGAGTTTGTTGTGTCAGCTCCTTCACTGAACTCTTCGAGGCTGTCCTTGATTCACTCACGGCTGGGTGGATGGGCACCACGTGAGTCTTTGACTCTGCGCCGTCTTTTACTCTTATTCTATTTTTTTTCTATTGAAAATTTAATAAATGACTAAAAGCTCTGGTTGAATAAGAATAAATTTTAGTATGAATTGTTGGTTTTTTGATTGTTATTGATTACCGTTGGTTGCATTTTAGCTCTGCCGAATTTTTCTTTTTTTGCGTTGTAGATTGGTAAATTGCGTCAATTTCTGTCATTTTTGTAGTCAATTATGATGATTTCTTCTTCTTGGATTTTGATCCACATATTTTGTGTGTGTGTGTGTGTGTGGTATGTAGTAGTTCTCATTTTTCTTGCATATTTTAACTTCTTGACCGTATACTGACACAGCTCACGACGTATCCGCATGCTGGCTTTCTTTAAAAAGTGTTAAATATATTTACTACCATAAAGCGCTAGCGACGACCAAAAGGGCAGGCAGCAGGGAAAACCCACCCTGAGCTTTAGCTTCCGAAATCTGACGTGCGGTGGCGTCACGGTCCCTATACTCGACTACTAAGTCGTTTTTTTTTCCCCAGCACGGCACCCAACCCCCAAACGTGCAAGTACGCAGTCTCTGGGTCCGGCTAGCCAAGTACGACGCTAACACTATATTACTACGCCTTATACTACGCTTTACTCCAAAAGTCAGGGCGGCGCATGACGCTACTATAACTTTTCTGTTGGGGACAACCAAGTTGTTTGGTTTCGTTCCATCGCTTTGCGTCAACCCCCCCCCCCCCCCGGAGCCCCCCCCCAAAGGAGGCAACTAAATGAAAAAAGATAATCGGGTGGAGTGGGGAGTAACACTCAAGTCTATATACTGTAATACACAAGTCCACTTCAGTAATAAAGAAGTACACTTCTAGAATTCGTTCGTCTTCATGACGAGCCTCGCAGCTAGTTTTTTTTTTTATAAAACGGTAAAAACGAAATAGGGAGTTCCAAGGCCTTTTACCAAGTTCTCGAGAGGATAGAGAGAGTTAATCAGGGTGGACTCTTTGCGTGCCAAACTGGAGTCCCATGAGCTACGACGCCTCAAGGCCCAGTTAATCTGACCTCTTTTAATCATTCGTAACAAGGTTAATTTTGACTTAAACTTATTCGCTCTTCGTGGAACTAGAGGCCACAATCCTGAGTTGTTAGTTGTTGGGGCTAGATTAGATTGCCGGAAATTTTTCTGTGCTAATCGTGTGGTGACAGCTTGGAATAGGTTGCCTGCATTTCTTTAATGCTACTTCTGTGACTGGCTAGGTTCCGACAAAGATTAAACAAATAGGACCGTGTAAATTTTGACTTTGAGCCAATAAATAAATAAATAAATAAATAAATAAATAAATTTCTTTTGAGCCTTAAGTCAGCCGAAGCAATTCAATGCTTGTATGGCTGAACCGGCTCAATTTTGAACATTACCAAACCTTTTGAGAAGAAGAAATGTCTGGTAAAAGGGAGGCGCCAACCCGGTGATTCGATCCGGGAAACCTCCGCTCCCCGTAGGGGCCGAATGATTGTCCAGAATATGAACTGAAAAATGTGAACTGATATTCATATTCATAAACAAATCATTACAGCTTCGAAGAATTAGTCGGGCGGTATATGCTCGAATGACTAGCTGCATGACAACACCGTTCGTCAATTAGATCACGCCTCCTTTCATTTTTCGAACCTTTGCCGGCTGTTTCTCCTTTGCACTGAAACTATCTAGCTATACGAACATTGTAGAGGCAAAAAATATATAAAAACACTAGCTGAAATGCATAAAAACAGTAAACGCTAGAAAGGTATGTGTCAGATTTTCGGAGCATACTGCCTTCTGTTACCATCAGGGAGAAACCGTACAAAAGCTTCAAGTCTTGATAAACATAGCACTCAATAAAACATTGCCTACATAACTGAAACATTGTTTTTTTTATGTTTGAAACCCCTGATTTTTTTTTTTTTAGTAACAACGACACGAACACGAATGCAGTGTTGAGTGTGGTTTTTATCATTACTTCAAACCTTGGCGCTTCTTCTTCTTGCAGTCCGTGCCGAAACACTTCGCGCTTTGCATTAGTGGCACAGCCGGGGATGGGGAGGAGCGGCAAAAAAAAAAAAAAAAAAAATATGTTAGAGCATTCAGCGAAGTTTGTCTGAGGAGGGAATGGGTTAAGGTGGGCTAAGGATTGGGGGGGGGGGGGAACTTAAAAGTCCCTGGAGCCCTGTAAAACAACTTATTTGCAGAACTGTTTTCTCTTGTATATACCTTTGCATAAGTGTGTTTTCCGAATTTTTTCAAGTGCAGTGAATGCCTGGTGTGTCTGTTTTTGTTAATTTTATTTTTAACGTTAAGTCGGGTGGTCGCGCTTCATGCATTGTCCATCCCCCCCTCTCCTTCCCGGGAATGAGGCACTGCATTGTATTCTTCGACGTGCACCTTTCTGCGTGGCTTTCATTTTTCGTATGTAGGTTTCCCACACGTGATAAATAAGATCAAGTTGAGCCGTTAGATGATTTCTCAATTTGTCCTGAGCGGGTATAGAAAAAAAAGGATCAAAAGCTATTGGTGCAGATGTGCAAAACTGATGCTATCCGGAATTCTCCTAAAATAGTACAGAATGAGTATAAATGCTGCAACTACACGCGGTCATACACAGTTGTTGAGAAATCTGGTAGCATACATTTTTTTTTCATTTGCCTCCTGGTTGAACTGAATTTAACAATGTTTTTTTAATGTGTCGAGGATACCTCAATTTTCTCACGTGCATGGCACAAAACACAGTTTCAAGGACAGTGTCTTAAAATCGTATTTTATATCGTGCAAATGAGAAGACTGATCATGCCAACTGCAATTTTGTAATGTGTTCAATATACAACATTACCAACTATACGGAGTGCAGAGAAATTAGTGAAAAATTCGAACGTGAGGGCGCAAGTTCTGAAGGTAAATAACGTTAAAATTGTGTTAGTCGTTGCACAGCCCTGCAATTGTTAACACCGACCATGTCACTTTCTGCCCAAAATTGGTCCCCGTGTCAAATTGTTTGCTACGCGGTGTGTTCCATTATCCTACCAATGGTGTCGCATCGGCCTTAATTGGTACACTGCACGTTCAACCATCAAATTTGCTTAACATTCATTAAATTTAATGGTGATTCATTGGGAAACCATAACAAACGACGTTGACAGGCTGCAGTTGGAGATAAATGTGCGTGACTGCATGCGGCTAACAAGTTTGTTTAGGGAGGACGCACTCTCCGCACTACATTTGGCTTGGCGTCTCTCTCCTTCATTTTTCCTTTCTCTTTCAATGTTTGGTAGTCAGAATGACCCAAATTGTCAAGTGACGAAATATCAATGCACTGCCTCACCGAACCTTGAATGCGAGCTAGTTTTTCTTTTTAAGTAAATCGTTAATTTTGTGCGTAAGTTTAACTGGGAACACTCGCTTGAACAATTGTTATGGCTCAATAGACATTATGGATTTGCCTGGACGCTGGACACAAAGATGACCCATTCGAGCAACTATCACTATGTAGATGTTCCATTGTTTAATCCTTTGATGCCCACGCCAAACTGGATGATTGGGTCAGTCGCGGGGATTCGAACCGGCATTCACTTGGTTTGAAGACGAGGACGCTGACCACTGGGCTGTTGCTGCTCGCTTTGCTCGGGATCTTCGGGTACCCCTCACAAAGCTCGCGTTGCGCGTTGGGACTTGGTGTTTTTTGCCGTTCCGTAGCCGTCTACGTATATATGTGGCCATTGGGCAGTAGAGGGTTAGTAACGGAATCGAAAATATTCAATTCATTCATCAATTTCCTGTTTGTGTTTCACATTTATAGGTCACAACTGCATGCCATCATTACATCGGTTAAATAAATAAACACACATCGCTCTAACTTACATAAAGGAAAGAGGAAAACAAGCCAAACGGCGAACGTCAGACACCAAATATACCGTAGTACAGTAAGCCCCCTTTATGCACTTAGGTTTCGTCAGAGTGGCATGACCCGGAGTCGAACTGGCTACCCAATTCGTCCCCAGATCACTGACACAGCGCCTTTTTCTCTAAGGCTCGGATTTGGGTGAAGAGCTTAACGATTCCTGGGGTGAGGATACGGAAATTTTGAATCCACAATTTTCAGATTTAGAAAAAGTCTGGGGGACGAATCAATCGACACTGACTTCCAATATTGGACAGATTTCTTCCCCGTGCCACAAAACCTTTGGCAAAATGTTTTTAAAAAGTACGAAAGCTGTTTGAGACCGAAATCATAAAGATGACGGGTTCAATGTGTCATCTTTATGCCAGTGCAGGATCAGCCATAGGTGCCAAAGGTACCATGCCAGTGATCCAAGGACGAATTTAGTTGCCAGTTCGAATCCGGATCATTCCACTCCGACGAAACGTAAGTGCATAAAGGTGGCTTATTGTACTACGTTATTTCTAGTGTAGGATTTTCGCTGTTTGGCTGGTTTTCCTCATTCCTTAGCCAATTACATCGGGACATTAAGCACGCCCTGAGAGTGTCACCAGCTAGTTTCATACCGAGTTTGAAGTGTCTAAGACGGTTGGTTTAGGATTGGGGAACTTGAAACCAACGAAGAGCCCTGGGCGTCAACAGTCGGATGTTTTTCCCAAAAGAGGTGTAAAACTGTATGGGCGCTGAGGTGTTGTCACCAGCTGGGTGTACAGAACACCAAATTTGAAGTGCCACTTTATATTTTTTGTATTAAAATTAACGTAAAGTTCGCGGTGTTCATGCAGCTATCGTACTGCTGTTACACGAAAGTCTTTTACACGATCAGCGTAGATTTTTACACAATTATAAACTGTCAGTTGTTGTGGCGTGGTTTAGCCTACAATCTGTTATAATTTGCTTAGCTTAGTCGCTAAAAAAATCTTTAATAACGTTAACTGTCTATATCATAAAGACATGTAAACCTATTTACGTTGCCTTTTGGACTTATATGTAATACTGCCTGAGCGGGGAATCGAACCCACGACCTTTGAAACCAAAGGCTGAGGTCTACCGCTGAGCCATACTGACATGGCCTTGTCAGTATGGCTCAGCGGTAGGACCTAGGCCTCTGGTTTCAAAGGTCTTGTGTTCGATTCCCCGCTCAGTCAGTCTGGCATTTAAGTCCAAAAGGCAACGTAAATAGGTTTACATCTGTGTTTATTTTACCCTTTTTAGGCTATTGGCTATCTGTCCACCTGTCTATATACCATGTTAGGCACCTAAGGACACTGACATTCATTCGTCAGTAAAGTGTGTGCATCCAAAAGAATTGCAAAAACAAACTCATAGCAGCACTAATGAACAGAGTACATTTCTGAAAAGGAGATCGAACTTGGCTGTAATTATTAATGTATTATTTCATCATTGCAAAGTAGCTTCGAGTGTATTGTCCCCTTGTGTTAATTTTTTTAAAGGTTGCATTTCTCATGCAGGGTGTTTCATTTCAACGATAGCAGGTAAATAACTCCCATGGCATTGCAGATACATCATGTATGGTTGTAAACTTCATATTAAGGATGTCTGGGACCATCCAAATCGTTCAACTGACCTTGATTAAATATTTCGAGGTAATCGAAGCACTATCTCCGTAAGGGTGGCCGCACACCAGAATCGACAAAACGTCGCGGCATGCTGCAGACGTCTCCAGAACCATAGGAATGAGCTGAGCGCCATACACCGGATGCGACGTTGTCGCGAGACGTCTTTATGCGTCTCACAACAACAAAGCGAAGCTCCTTCTAGTTTCGTTTGTTGGGGGTCTCTCCACCAGATGCGACGTCTCACGACGTTTCGTCTTGCAACGACTAAGCCTGGCCTAAGTATTGGTTGCCTGGTTGCCTAAGCTTGGTTGCCTGGCCTAAGTATTAAAGATGTGGATTTGGTTTGAACTGCAAACATGTAGAGAACTACGAAGGAACGTTAATAAAGCTGCCTTAAACACTAAGGAGATATAGAATACGTACCTTAAGTGGTCGTTGCAACCCCTGCGAACTTCACTGCACACCACCTCGTGTTTGGAAAAGTGGTGTGCAGTGAAGTTCAGGGTTGCAACGTCCGCTTAAGTAAATGAGCTGTAAGAAGAGGTCAAAATCATTCGTTTATTACCGTAAATCACCTAATAACAGCCCTAGCAAAGCAACGTTCCCCCACCCCGAAAAAAAATGTTTTACGGTCAGAAATCTTGAAATTGCCAAGTTACCTTGGGGAGGGGGGGGGGACGTTGGGGAGGCGTACGGCCCACTCCCTAAAATGCTTTCTGACCTTAAAGCATTTTAGATCCTAATTTTTCTGCTAGAAACTGACTAAATTTTACACATTCAAGGAAATAAATGTTTCATCTCCTTAAATCTTGGTTTTAATGCACCAAAATTAACTAAAAGCTTCATACGTAAAGCAAACTAAATAAACTATTAATCTAATAAACTGAGCTCCTGAACAAATGAGCTTAAAGATATTGTTTTTATGCTAGACCGAACCCAGTTCACGAACGTGAATGATCGCATAAACGCCGCATTTTCTGCAATACAGTTAAGCTTAAACACCCTCCCTGGGCAGAAGTAATCTTAACTCTGTTACGGCCCACCCACCTTTTTTTTTATCGAATTAATTTTAACAACCCATGGGCGTCTGATAGGCGATTTACGGTACTCGTGTTAGGTACCGTATATCGAGTTGAACTCAATAAAATACACAAATTTAGTGCGGTGGCTTTTCGGCAGTTCCGCCAAAGCCATTATTAACTGAAACTAATTAACTTCATTTAATGAATTAAAAAAAAAAAGTTGCTTAAGGATATTTTGGGCCTCGGCTTAATTCAACAGTTTTATGGTTTTATTACCCATTAAAGTTAGTGGTACTTAATGAATATGTCTTTTAGATAATTGCTGTTGGATTGTACATTTTATTGATTTTGGGAGGAAAACTTAGAAAAGAGATCAGATTAATCCAAGTCCATATTCGCCTAAAGTCAAAGTAACTATATAGTCGTTTGTGTCTCGTTGACTTATAGTCAGTTACGAAGACTGCATTTATATTTAACGCTGTATAATTGCAGTCTTCGTAATTGACTACGTCGACGAGATGCAAGCTAATACATAATTACTTTTGGCTGTAGGCGAATATCATACTGGATATTTATTCAGTTCGTTTGCTCATCAGCCTTCGGTGGATCAATACAATTTAAACGGTAATTTGATCAGTTCATTTCAGCTACCGTTGTTGATGTACTGCGTCTATCATTTCACAAAACATAGAACATATGGAGAAAAAATAGAACCTAATTTTAAAAAGTTAGGAGGGCGGAGGATATAAGCTGATAAAGGAATTGTTTACAGGCCGAATCAACCAAACTGCATGGCATAATTATTTCTAGCTGTTTAATTTCGTCTGCTGACTGCTAGCAAATCAAAATAAAAAGGAAAACAAAATATTCGTAAGGTACTCTAACAGACGTTCACGTGGATGTTCTTAGGCATTGCTGAACTGAAAACATTCTACCAATGCTGGTTATATCTGAGTGGCCTGTCCAAACTTTGGCTAAGTGTAAGGGACCTCGACAATCAGAAAATTCCACATCGAACGTAGGATTGCTTCTGGAGTTAGAAGTCTACCTGCTATGGCTGGAACAATTATCACGTCAGATCGCATTTTTTTCTGAATCACCCGTGATTTCCTTGACCTAACTTTGGGTCCGGCGGTAAATATCACACAAGCCCCTTTTTCAATTCTGGCCGGCCCCCCCCCCCGGGGTGAGGGGGGGGGGGAACATCAGCAACCGTCCCACCCCCACCCGCCATTGCTGGAAAACTTCGAACCATTGGAATTCCATAAACACGCGTTTTCAACCCGTTAGGGAATTTTCTGCTTGTCTAGGTTTGTGGAACTTGCCCCCAAAGTTTGTTCAGACCATTCAGATACACTGTATTTATTTTAAATACTAATGCTTATTGTTATCAGTAGCTAATGTTTATTCCCAGCTAATGTTTATTTTTAGTCGCTAATGGTTATTATTAGTCGCTAATGTTTATTATTAATTTATTAAGATGACCTCTGTCTTCCATGTTAAAGCGAAAATAGTTCAGCTGTTTGACGCACAGCAAATGGCGAAGGAACTTTCAGCATTGTCAAGCAGTAAAAGTACTACGTAATTATACACAGTTTAATAATTCTAACAGTGTGTACGTGATTCGCACTTATAAATTGTTGGACTTGTTCGTCATATTCCTATACGTATAAACGTAGCCTACTTTCTTATTTTATGGCAAGGAAAATTGGAAATTAGCCAACAGCGAAAATCATACACTAGAAATAACGTAGTTCAGTAAGCCACCTTTATGCACTTACGTTTCGTCGGAGTGGCATGACCCGGATTCGAACCGGCTA
>JAHWFP010104841.1:111717-158231 GCA_023313725.1 Lithobius niger | reverse complement strand
TCTGGGGGCGAACTGGGTAGCCGATTCGAATCCGGGTCATGCCACTCCGACGAAACGTAAGTGCATAAAGGTGGCTTACTGAACTACGTTATTTCTAGTGTATGATTTTCGCTATTGGCTAATTTCCAATTTTCCGTAATATTATTTCCAGCGATTTATGTCTATTTATTTTATGTGCGCAAGCGAAACAGCAGCGTGTGCTATACTTACTTCCAAACGAAGGTTCAACACTCAATTGTAGTCAATTGAGATATTGATAGAACACGTTTAAAAAAAAAAAACAATAAATTATCTAAAAATAACTTTTGGGCCACAAAAAATCGTTACAAATGTCTAAGCTATAATAGTTCTGGGAAATCGAAAATCCAGAAATCCAGCACGATTTTTAAGACAGTTTGATTTCGTGCATCAGTCTTAACTAATGGAAAACTGTAGTATAATCGTGCAAAAATCTAACTGGTGGCAGATCACTCGTTCTGTTCCCATTCAGAAAAACTGCCTCATATTTCACACTCGATAAGTGATAAAAATGTGTGTTCTACATACTTCTTGTTATATAACTACTGAATTTTGTGCTGCTGTTATAAAATCCGTACGTGATGTAACTAAAACTCGGAAAAGTGGCAACCGCATATTTTTCCATAAAGAGCCTTCAAAAATTATGTAGCCTTCGAAAATGGTTGTAATTTATATTTGCAACAGTTTATTAGGTTGGCATGATCTGTTCAAATCGATTTTTTTTTTCTGTTCGTAGCTATCTCAAATTTATTTTTTGAATTCAGACTTCGGGACAAGAATTGTCAATGTAATTGTAATGGAAAATAAATGTCGTTCGTAATCCCTCTCGGAATCAGTTTTGCCCTAAAAAAAAATGTGCGGCCTCACTTTACATTAGACTTGTGCTGACTCGAAGTTTGTGGAAAGTTCCAAGAGCTTTTTTTTTTCTGTTACTTTTTCAACTTTTTTTTTTTAACCTACGAGACGTAAACGAATTAAAGCCAGACAGTCATCACCATCATCCGTTTGTTCGAGTGAGTGTTAGTGATCGCAAGGCACCGAAGCAAAATTGACGATGTCAATCAAATCATTTTTGGAATTGTATCAATCATTAATACAAGATGTCAGTAAGCCAGTTTCCTTTTGTGATGACTTGTCTTCCGACAAATTGTATTAGGAGCTTTATTGAAATTGAAGACCTCATTTCCCATTTCTTTGTTTTAAAATGGTTTTAAAGTAAACGCCCGTTGCGGGGCATTTCATTCAGAATACCAATTCTGTGCCAGTGAATTTTATTCTTCGCCAGCGAGACACTTGAGCGATTTTTTTCCTCCTATAATCAATATTAAATTGAAAACGTAAATTGATTTAGCCAAGTCGCTTGTGGGTGAAATTCGGAGGCAAATTCTTGTGCCGAGATGTTTACTATGCAAATGGACCAGCAGCTCAAAGTAATTTAACGGTATTCAAAATTTCCAGGCAAATAATGAGTTTCCTCGAGTCTCTTTGAGGGAAAGGGATGAACAACTTGGAACACGATCGGACAAAATTGAAAAGGAAGGGAAAAAAAAGATGTAGAACTCGGTGCAACCCAAAGGTTATATGGAAGAATAGTTCGGCTGTTGGAATAATTGGCAAGGATACAAAGGGAGTAATCATTTTGTATGTGGCTCCCGTAATCCCCGCTTGTATCAAACTAAAAATCCATCTAATACCTAGCTGTACCGTAAATCGCCTGCAGCCCTGACAAATCTATGGCCTAGCCCCCTCCCCTCCACCCCTTTTAAGGTCAAAAATCGTAAAATAACCTAGATGTGGGGGGGGGGGCGGGGCTGTAGCTAGGTTATTTCACTGTTTCTGACCTTAAGCATTTTAGATCGTAACTTTCAGCTAAAAATTGACTATAAAGCTTCATAGATACAAGGAAATCAGTGTTAAATCGTGTTTTTTTCTGCACCGAAATTGACTAAAAGCTTCATATATAAAGTAAACTGAATAAACTGGTGAACTAATAACGTAAGTTCCTAAACAAATGAGAATAAAGACATTGCGTTAGGCCTAGACCATACCCAAGTCACGTGCGTGAATGATTGCATATACGCCGCATTTTCTGTGATGGAGTTAAGCCTAATCACCCTCCCTGCACAGGGATAAGATTTGAATTATAACTTTGTGACGGCCCTCCCTTTTTTTTATCGAAGTAATTTTAATAGCCCATGGGCGTTTAATAGGCGATTACGGTACTACTTTTCCCCCACACATTGTAAAGACTACAGCAGTAGTTACGGCCCACCCCGTCAGGTGGCACCACTTATAAGTAATTTATGTAGGAGGTTCCTCTATCCCCCAAAACTCCTAAACCTGTGCAACCACTCATTCATTTGCAGCGTAGGCTGGCTAACATAGCCTGTGTTTTGCTGGTGAATGACAATTATTTCTTTAAGTGTTGGTTAGCCTGGTGTTCGTAGAAAATTATATTGAGGATGGGGTAAAAAAGGTAGAGCAACCACAGTAAATTAAGCCTACAATACAAACGTTTTGCAGCTATCGTATGGTTATGGCTATGCCAAATCTGAGTTTTCAATCTATGTTTGCAAACCGAGCCGAGCCGAAACATTATTTATATATATATTATTTTCTTAATTCAAGGGGCTTGATTCCTTGTCTTATTTCTACCCCTCGACAGCGACCAAGGTTGAGGGTTGGCATTTTATCGGAAAAAACTAGTTTTGGACAGGGCGCTGGTAAATACCGGTAAAAACCTGGTAAATACCAGCTAAGAGAGAAAAATGTTATTTTTTATAATTATTTTTTTATTACATGCGTTTTTTTTAAGTTTGGAGCCTAACTGCTCATTAACACTAATAGTAGTACTTAGAATTACTAACATAGAAACTTTCATAAAATAAGGGAAACCCCAATAGTAGATTCATAACACACAATTATGTTAATTTTCCTATGTAAACGTTGCATCAGCAAACATATTTTGAACCTACTCTTTTGAATTGAAGACACTTTCAGTTATATTTAACACTATTTAATTTTTAAAACTAATAAAATTATATTTTACACGTTATACACTTATTTTCGTCTTTAACTGGGAATAACTGGGAAAAAGTAGTTTATCCCAGGGTGGTAAAAACCTGGTAAAAACCTCCCCAGGTAAAAACCATGCCAACCCTGACAGCGACCACGGCAACAGCAGAGTTCCTCCACATCTGGTTACTAAGTCCAGTACATATAAATGCTTAAAACCAACTTTGGTTCGTCATGCTTCAAATGACCCCATGCCTCTATCAGAGAAGCCAGCTCAGATAAACCGTCCGTTTCTTTTCCATCGAGCAATTTAACGATTATGGTGTCAAGTCAGCGTCGTCAGTATTAGCAACACATACAAACCGATTTGCGTTATTTCTCCGCGGTTTGACGTAAATCGCGAACCATACTCTTGTTTTGCTAAATTGCTAGATGGAAAAGAAACTCACGGAAACCAACGGCATTCTTTCTAGGAACGATTGCACCGTTTCACTACTCACTGACGTCACGAAAGCATCAAGTTGCTGACGTCATAGCTGTGGAACCAGACACTGTTCGCAGAGCCAAATATGCAACGTAATAAAACGTCGGATTCCCCACGTTTGCAACAGAAAGTGAAGAAAATCCTTCACTTTTCATAGGGATTCGTACTATATGATTGACTAATGCTAGGGAAAGAAAGCTGTAGGTTCTTTTAAAGAATTTCTTTTGCGTATATCATTTTTTGAAGTAAATTTCAGCATACGGTGGCACACAGTATTTTAGTTGACAGCTATTAAGAAAATAGCACTGGTTCTTGTACAAAAAGAAAGGTTTTTTTTTTTAATAATATCGTCACACTGAACAGGGGAAAATATCAAGAATAGCAGCTTCAATTTTCAAATACTTTTGATGGTTTGACATGCCATCAAAAGAGTTAAAAATTGAAGCTGCTGTTCTTGATATTTTCCTCTGTTCAGTGTGACGGCATTATTATTGAGTGACAGCCTCTGAAATCGATGTATTGATAAGCGATAGTTGCTGGACAAGACATCATTACTAGTTAAATAATGTGTCCAAAAGGTTTTTGAAAAATCTATTTTCTAAATTTTTTTTTAATGGCTGTTGGGATGCCTTTTGGCTGTGTATTGGACCACGGGCGATGCGGCAAGGTCAAGCTCTTGATTGAACGGGGCATTTTCATTTTCTGTTTGTGCATGTTTTATGTTAATGCTATAACTTTTGGATGGTTGCTCCTATTGACGCCCAAGTTTATTCAAGAAGGGAAATGTTTTCAGTAAACCGATGAAACGTTATCGTTCAATTATTTTTGGAGATAATCAGTATTTCGTCTTTGGTAGTGGTCAAGTAGGCCATCCACCTCAACAATACGTTACCAATGAAAACCAAAATGTCAAACGAAACCATCTCCTGAAAGGGATCTGTGTAATGTGTGGTGCAGTCGCAACCCAGGCCTTTGCACTGTGACTGAGGTTGGCGCTAATACCTAGCTGTCGATGCACCATTAAACCTCAATCGTGCATTCCCCCCCCCCCCCTCGAACGAGGATTCGTAAGCCACGTTTACAAACGTTCCTTCACAGTAATGCTTTTCAACTTACAAGAATTTGTTAAAAATGAAACTCCCGAAACAATTACTTGTTAAAATGTACTTGAAAGTATGCTTGCACCTGCGAAGCGCCATTTTCGACAACTACTTTTTGAGGGGCAAGTTTCTTCAGGTGGCCAACACGCTAATCGCATCCACTAAACCATGCGCAATGGCTGTTTGCCGTGTCGTCACCATGAGTTAGCCAATGACGAACGAGAACAACGGCTGTTTGGCCGTCTGATTGGACTAGCCCAGTCACGTTATATGCGCGTCACAGCAAACAGCCATGGCGCATTATGGTACACTGTTGTGAACTACCAGCGCCACCACACCAATTTTGTGTCTCGCGTATGGTGCGTGATTCGCGAGATGTGCAGCATTGTAAACTTCTTTGGTGGTGGCGCTACAAATCCCCTTGTTCCTGTTTAGTCTTACGGCGGATTGGAAGTCTTGTCCCTCAAAAAGTAGTCTGTCGAAAATGTTATTGTAGTGTAAACCCCCTCCTACGCGTGAATGCTCAGCTTTGCAACCGTAACAATTGCTGATCTGGAATTATCCAAACCGGTGATATCAAGACATATGCTAGAGTGTCACGCCAATTAAGGCAACAATCGGCACCATTCGATTGTACAGGACACTGCAGTAGTACAACCCGAAGCCTAGCATTAGCGTCTTATATCTTGAACAGGAGTGGTAGATTTAAAGGGACACCCGGCCTGCCTTATAACATTCCGCGTGCCAAATTACAGCTACGCGCAGATCATCATCCGAGCAATTACAGTGCCACGGTCGGCTGGGGTGGTAGCTGCGTTCCTCGCATAGCTGCTGTCTCGGTTGGCTTTGTGAATAGTACACGAGACAGACTCAAGTCAACGATTGTGTCGTCACAAACCGGAATGATTCTCGTATTTTAAAATCACAATTTATAATTTTCTAGGCTAGTGTCGTATAATTTTGCTTCGGCGATCTATTGGAATAGTTAATTTTACCGCATTAGTCTATTAGATTTTAGATCTCATGGTGATTATTAGAAAATTAGTAGATGTACACACAGAGAAGAAACGTCATGATTATTGTGCGCGTGCAATGCATCATTTAGTGACGGGTCATTAGTAAATAAAGTTCCATTATATTCAACAGAAAATCTCCTAGACGCCACATTTAAAAAGGGATTTTTAGCAAGGGAAAGACTAACGGTAAGGAAATAGACCTTTGGGGCCGTACTTGATGTGGAGGATCGAGAAAAATGGCGCTGGGAGGTATATCCCTTTAAGTACTTCGGTTAATATAGTAATGCGGTGCAAAAGCTGGAATTTAGTTGTAATCGAGAGGAATTTGGGTGACACCCACAGCCTACATACCTGAAAAGATACGACGTTTGTGTTCCACTGTAGTCAAATCGTTTAATTTCGAATCTGAAGTCCTTCCCAATAATTCCACACATGACAGGAATGATCCCATGAAAATTCAAATGGGAGTAGCCGGACTAGCCGTTATTTAGAACGAGATTTTGCACTGAAAGCCAGTTCAAAGACGTTCCCACGGGACTTAATTTTTGCCAGGCGGGGGCCAAAATAAATTCACGTTGGAACGTCTTGGAAGTGACTTTAAGAGCAAAATATCGTTCTAAATAACGTTGCAGATTGGCTACTATAGCTAATGGGTTAATTCTGGCTAGTCCGGCAACTCCCATTTGGATTTTCATGGGGTCATTCCTGTCGTGTATGGAATTATTGGGAAGGACTTCAGATTCGAAAAATGGACGTACGACTTCAGTAGAACACAAACTCCATTTCTTTTCAGGCATGTAGGCTGTGGGACTCAAGGGAATGGCGTTAGCGGGGTGCGGAAGTAACGAAATGTTGTTGTAAGCATTGTTAATGTCATATTGTCGGCGGCTTCTGTATGTGTGAAATGTTTATCCTCGATTACGAGATCTGAGACCCGTACGCAACCATGGTATCGGCTATGGTATCACGATGACTACCTGTATCGATGATGACATCCTTGGGTCGCAGTAGGGTTAACACGTACATTATAGAAAATTTACCACATCGCCTACCCAAAATAAAACCTCGGTACTTGAATATTTGTTGAGTATCACATCAAAATACGTGTTTTATAACTTCCAATTTAGTGTCAAATATTTCTGATGAAATAATGTAATCAAAAACTTAAAATAAAGGGATGACATTTCAAAACCATTGGTGAACGAGCCCTCAAGTTCAGAATGGTTTGGCCATTCAAAGGAGTTCAGCTGGCCAAAACACGCAACAAGTTAATTCCAACGACTAATACTTCAGACTGAACATTGCTACCGAAAGTAACAATGGTCTAAGTTTTTCGTTTAACCTGTTAACTAATACTGGGTGGGATAAACTTGGGCGAAGGTTTGATCAGCCATTGCACTCTACTTCCGGGCGCCCATCCAGTAACATGGTTGTATCGTTTGGTATGTTATATATATTTTTTTAATTTTAAAGTTTTAGGCCTTGACCATGCCTGAATGGTTTATTTTTATAGACTTGGTGACTCGGCAGAAACTGCCGTGGTTTTTTTTTAATGTTTTAGTGTTTATTTTTACCTGAAGACGAGAGGTTGTCCTCCCGAAACGTAGTGTAGTTTTATTTGTGCACGATACTGGCTGTTACTCTATATTATCTGCAAAAAGTGCTGAAACTTCTCAATCAATTGCACTCCTTTGAAAGGCTGATCCATTGTCAACGTGGTGGTGGCCCTTATACCTGTTACCAATCTCGTACCATAAATGTGAACCATGTTCCACATTTTTGCAGTGACGAAATGAATTCAGACCTACCTCATTTCTGTCATGGTATTTACAGTTACAGTATGTAAACATGTTGGAAAGGTCACGGGGGCCTGTCGTCCGTCGCTCGTGCTTCACGTATGGATACAGACAAAGTACTATTATACATATTATGACGGGTGAAACCAGACAGAAGTCGCATCGTAGAACAATCCGATTTTTTTTTTTGTAATAGCTATTATAATCACTGGAACTCGCTTTGAACGTTTTTATTGCTAACATGTCTCACGTGTAAGGGCGCATTTACGCAGCGACTCACCTTTGCATTCTCGCAGCTAGAATTCAATCGCGATAGCAAAGGCGTCGTTGCCATAGTAACAACGCCACCTGGATTAGTTAAATCCGACATCGTTTGGCTATATACTTGCAGTCTTATAACCCGTGACAATAATATAAAGAATTCCTCATGACGAAATAATTTTCCAGACGCTTCAGAACTCACGTTATTGGTTGTTTTCGTTGCGATGCGGCAGACATACAACCACCACCATGTTGGAATTTCGGGAGATTTCCAGCTTCTAGCTGCGAGAATGCAAAGGCGAGTCGTTGCGTAAACCTGCCCTAAGTTTTACCACTAGGTTGTCCAGAGCGATCTGAGAAGCTTTTCAGTTTTTGGTATCCCAGTCAACTTCCGGTAATGGCTGGGGCTTTTACCTCGATGCTAAAACGCTTTTCAGATCGCTCTGGACAGCGTACGAGTACAAATAATGACTTCGAACGTGAGACAAGTTATCAACAAAGACGTGCAGCGCGAGTTCCATTGATGATAATAGCGTGTCAGCGTAAAATTTAATAACGCGCAATTATTCTATGATATGACTTATGGCTGCATTCACCCCTTTCATTATGTGTATAGACTTTATCCATGCGACGCGCGAGCGACGGACGACAAAGCCCCTGTGGGAAAGGTTAACCACGGATTCGATCAAGAACTTTGTATTTACTGGACAAAAAGCCCAATGAGTTCGGTTAATGTGAAATCACTGCAGATGCAAACCGAATGCGGATCACTTGGCCTTTAAAATCGAAGGCCAAATCCCTGCTGCTTAGCCATACTGGCACGGCCTATTTGTCAGTGTATTTGGCATTTGTATTCGAGCACTTGGATGATTAAAAGTCAGACGGACAACTGGACAGGGAAACAAACAAGTCTAAATTATAAGCATTTCAAGCTTACCGAATCACGCTAAAAGAAAATACCCAATTATTGCCGTTTTGAGTGTTAATAGTTTGGTGGCGTTGCAGTGTGGATCTGCATCCTTGGCTAATTTATTGGAATCATTTAATATTGACAAATGAGGTTTCGGCGGCCAACGAGTCCCGTGACTAAAATGATTGATCGTAACCGATAAATTTTCCAAAGTGTAGAAACACGGTTGAAATAACAAATAGGGCCATAGCAACGTCCGCAACGGCATCGCCGATCGTCAGGGGTGTGACCACGAATTTACTCGCCGAACCTAATAACCGTAAAATTATGAATAAGTATCTATGCACTGTATAGGAATTGCTAAATAATAATCAATATGGAAGCAAATAATTAATATATGGCAGTGGAACGTAACAATAATGATATGAGTAAACACACCCATTGCTATGTATGAGAGTATACATGTATATTATAGTGATATTGTAAATAATAACTGTATATTGGATGCGCTAAGCATTTAGTATATATATCCTCTCTACGCAGCACCCATCGTAAAGTCAAGGGAATGAAGTGAAAATTAGTGTGTGTGGCCATCTAGACGAAAAAATTAACACGTTATCATCGTGTCAACTGTTCTTACCCCTGGGTTAAATCAAACTCTGGTCTTGGAAGGGGCTGCTGGATGATTTTTCTTTACTTTCGTGTTTCCTTCGCGCCGGTGAGGGCCGCTTCCCCCTCGTCCCCTTCCTTAGATCCACCCTTTAGCTAGATCGTTGCATTCTGGTTTTCACTGCAGTCCCTGGACGCTACGACGGGTGTTATCTTTATTTGTTTTGTTACTGTAGTCTAGCTCATTTCTTTTCAGTAATGATGTGAAATTAAGTGAGTACGGAATACGGGGGGTGGTGGAGGCAATAAATAACGCCTACGTATTTTTATTATTATTTTTAAAACGGTAATTATTTGCTGCCACTCCTAAGTCGTGTAATCTTGCATGTTAAATACCGTACCCTTCAAGGGTACAGTAAATGGTTTCACATTTACATAGGCGCTGTACACAAACATTGAGCCATAACGAACACAACAGTGCACATCGTCTGATTTCATACAATTGTTCCGAAAAGACCGAAGACACAGGCATTGTGCTGAGAGTAAAGACTCACTGACTTATGTTCTTCATCCTGTTGCAATCTTGTGAAACCTCAGGTCGCATGTCTAAAGTCTGATCAGAAAGATGTAGGCCTACGTTCATGGATCACAGTAATCCTGATATGATTTAAATTAGAAACTCTGGGGCACACGACCTTTAAAGGTCGGTCGTTCTTCACCTAGCGAATTAAACAAATTGTCCTCATTTTAGATGTCGAAAGAGCTAACTTTCTGGAAATTTGACAGATTCATTAAAGGCCGAAAAAAAAGTGTGAACAACGCATGTGTATTATTGGGTCTTTTGAAAACACCATTTACCTCCAAATCAAGAGAACGCTAGATCGAATCTCATCTCTGACCTATGTACACATGTACATAAATGTTAATGACGTTCAGAAACGAAAGATTACAAATAAAGTCTTGTTAAAAACATTTGTGTAAGACGTTCACAAATGTATGCCAAGTACTCTCACCAGTTCAGGTATTACCTGAGCTAAAACAAGATATGCAAAAAATATGTTTAAAATGTGTTCGTAACATAAGGTCAATATACTTTTGCAAATGGTACGTGCTTGACAATCATAGATGTAGAAAGTTCGGTAACCGGGTAGCGTGGTCACCGGGACGGCAGGACCAAAAACGTGGTCAGCGGGAAGGCAACATGTTTACAAATTTCTCTCTGAATTTTCTCTGGTACGTTCTCCCGCTGAATGGAAGAGAATTTCTTAATGTTATCAGTCCATACTACATGGTTTGGGACCCAGTCTCATGGTTCTCGTTCATGATGTGCTAATGCGATTCAGGTAGCAGAGCGTATTTCCAAGCAGAGGTCAAATGAGGACAAAAACGAAAAAAAAAAAACATTGACGGCAGAGTTGGTCATTTTTTTATGCTGTGACAGCAGCCAGATATAGCATGCAGAAACAAGCGGATGCAGCGACTGCCTAGTCGCACAGGTCTTCTGTACAGTTTCTCCACTTGTAATCTTGAGGCGCACACCACTATCACGCACCAACAGCTACCTCTACTATACTAATCTAAAAGCAATAACCATGACAACTACCGGTTAAAAATGTGTTAGCTTTTAGACCTACTTACATTTTAGGTGTAATTTTCAGCTCTTAGGCCTAATTTTATACTGCATTTTTAATTTCGTAAGTGCAGCTAACGGAGATTTGGATTGTATAGTAAGCATATTAATTTTTGCAACACGGTGCGCCTTCGGCCACACAATTACAGTGTTACAACGTAACGCGCAGCGTAGCCTATATAGATCAGTGGTATAGTAAGGAAGTGGCGAGAGAGACGCTGTTGATGAAGCCAACAGCGACTCGCAGCAACTTGATGTTGCCGTGGTAACATGATTTTAGGCCTAATTTTCATTTTTGAGGCCTAATTTTTTTAAATGCAGTTTTAATTTCGTACGTAGCAGATAGGCCTAATGGAGAATTTGGTTCGACGATAAGCCTATTCATTCATGCAACAATGCGACGAGACTATTGTAAACGAAGCTAAAACCCATTTGTTTTTATTGCGTGTTATCTTAGGATTTCAATTCGACGATCAAACGTTAGTATTTAATTTAGTTACGACGAAGAAGTCTGTTAGCTATAAGGAAGCAACGATGTTTTAATTTGCCATGTCATTGAACTAACTTCTCACACTGAATCTAACGATGTAAACCGTAGTCGTGTCTATCTGGTAACGTTGCAAAGTTGAAAAAGCGACGGACGGACAAACAAAGTCGTTGCAAGAGTCTTCTCAGCCGGTACGGCTGTACAGAAGACTAAAATCAGCCAAACAATGCACACATGGGTGCACTGGGGTGTGTTTGGTTTTTGGTGAGCGATTTTTCTTTTCCCCTCCTTTCTTCTCCTTCATCTTGCCCAGCAATTCCCCCCCCCCCCTCCCCATCATTTATTCCATCTACCACCTTGGACGTCTTGCTCTGTTAACTTAGTATAAGGAGGACGGCTGGAACTTTGTACATGTACGTTTACAATTCTTGTCAAAACAGGAATGGGACTCTAATGAGATGTCCTGTAAGGTTTCATATGCTTTAATATTGCTGCAGTGTTTAGTGCACGAGAAACTTTACTGCTGTATCCGACTGTTAAACGCGTATACGTAAAATTAAAACCAATGGAACCGCCAAAGAAAACCGTCCTTACTAAAAAGGGTAAGAAACCGTTATTTAATGTGTTATTACATGTATCAAATTAAGAATCCAAGTTCAACTTTAAAAAAAAAATTAATGCCTTAACAAAGAAGGAATAATATAAAGCTTCGTTTTATTCTGTTTATATCATCGAATGATGCAATTTTGATATTGGTAAAATTTTAAAGCCACTTACGGCTTGTATTTACAGAGTATCAGATATAGACACATGCCTAAATACCTCATACATAAACACACACTCGCTACTTCTTTTGCCTAATTTTTCAGTACTATTTAGTCGAATCGTCTTTTTCCGTTCGTCACCCTATTGATGGTACATAACTAAATATAGTAGCAAGGGTTAACGTGGATTAAACAGTATAGTAACATTTTGATAACCAAAACTTCTTTTTCTGTTTTGACGTCGATTCAGTTAATCCTTACCTTAACCCTTTAATGCCCATGCCAAACTGGATATTTTTTTTAAGTCCCATGTGATGGTTGGGTCGGTCGCGGGATTCGAACCGGCATTCACTTGGTTTGCACACGAGGACGCTGACCACTGGGCTGTTGCTGCTCGCTTTGCTCGGGGTCCCCGGGGACCCCTCACAAAGCTCGTGTTGCGCGTTGGGACTTAGTTTTTTGCCGTTCAGTAGCCGTCCTTTCAAAGGGACGCCAGGCTATAAAGGGTTATACGTGAAATAATCTCTTTTTTTTTTGTTCTTGTTATGGCCGTGATGAAGCCTTAACTGGCGCCTGGCAGATTGACTTGTACCTTTCTTTTAGGTATCCGTGTTTCATTCATCGGAAAGACAGTTCATCGCACATGCTGATTATTATTCAAATGTAATAAACAGTTTGTAACAAACAACAATAGTAGCAAATAGAAAGTAACGCGTCAAACCTTGAAACTATACACTTCAAAAATGTTAAATACAGAGCTTAAATATTTGAAGCGTTTAAACTTGTAGGTTATAAAAAAAATTGTAAACAAGGAGTTTAAAACGTTTTAGTTTGTAGGTTTTAATTAGTACCAAACAACAGTACCAACAATGGGAACGTTCTAGTATTACGTCATCGAGAAATTTTCAGCCCCTCCCACTAGTCATCAATCGTCCATCATTTGTCTAACCCCTTCCAATATTACGTCATTCTTAACCACACACACCCCCTTCCACCAAAATCAGGACCAACCACGTTTATGTTTGTGCAAGTAAGAAAGGATGGGGTATTTTATGATAGCCACAGTTTTCCTACGAATTTTTTTCGTAGGATTTAGTTTCTTTTCCTGGGGGGGTGTGGAGTGCTTACGCCACCAAATCGCCACCCCACCAATATGGGCGACACATTTATTAAGGCCAGTTCAATTGAACACAGAAAAAAAATCCTTAATGTTGTTAGCTGGTTTCGAAATAGGAAACTTTTGCGTGTCACGCAAAAGTATTTGTAGTATTTGTACCACTGCTGTCGAGCTGTTGTGACAGACGAAGATGCTGCGATGAATTGGTACGCTACGATGAAATTGTATATTTGTGTATGCGATGAATTAGTTCAGAGACTAATTATCCGCGATGAACTAACTCTCCGTGCTATGAATTGTTGGCGATGTAATGTCATGGAACCTTTCTATTAATGGTAACAAACGTCTTAAACTTTGAAAATTTAAATACCCCTGTAAGCAGAGTAAATAAACTTGTGTGGAAAGTAATCACCCACGTTTCAACACTCGGCGGATGGCATAAAGGCGATTGTGCCTTTCCAACTTTCCTAAGCTCTTGATCTAAGAATAAAAGGTGGAAAGCGAATGCGATTTGTCAGCTGACCTGCACTCGTTGTCGTGCTGCATGTGTCATGTCTTAGCAATCGCTGTTCGTCGTCAATTTGTCAATGTGCGTGACTTAGCAAAAAGGGAGCTTACATTGCTCTCAATGTCGCTTTGTCACGCTTCAAATCGGCTTTGGTGGAGGGTTCTTGTCAAAGCAAAAATCAGCAGCGATGCCCGTTATTGAGCTATAATGAGGTTGGCTCTTTGGCTTCTGGCAATTCTTTTGGCTGTGCCAGAAGCCTAAGACTTACGTTATGGGTCAAGGAAGGATGCGACGCCTGTATGTATCATTATGCACGACGCAATTTTCCACAAGGGTATAAAAAGTTTTGCCTCCCCGCCTTCATTTGTTACTGTATAGAGTACCCTGGCATCAGAATTCTCCATTCTTTGATGTGGACGACCCCTGCGAGTTTCCAATCGATACCCAGACAAGAGGTTTTCTTATCTTCCAGGCTAGATTGTATAGCGAGATATAATTACAAAGAAGTAGCTGCGACGCATTGATGAAAAGCCGCAGTGTCTAACTGACTTTTCAACCATGTACTCTTCATACGAAGGGTTTTTTTTTTTAATGTTTATAGTCCGACCGCTAAGCACTGGGCTGTGCTTTCACCAGCGTTTGTACATCACCAGCTTTCACTAGCCTGAATTTGAAATTTTGTTGTTTAACCCTTTAACTGCTACGTTAATTTTCTATGTCTTTTCCATCTTCACATAAAGTCGGGGTAACCTGGAAGGGACTCGAACTAGCAACTTGAAGGAGCTCTTTGAGGCACAACGTGAGGCACACGCCTCTATCAACTCGGCCACGGCCGTCTCTAGAGTCGGCTTGTTAAGGGAACCTAGTATTGTTGTCATTTCTCCATTGTTGGCCATCTCGCGTATTGGGCCTGCGGCCTTGCAGTGCTGGAGACACCGGTTCTCGTCAGATCCCCGAAGTTAAGCAGCATTGGGCTGGATTGATACTTGGGTGGGTGACCGCCTGGGAATCTGGCTGTTGCAGACAGAGCCTTAGGGCTTAGTGGTTAACGCTCGTTAAACACTTTGAACCCTGTGTATAGTTTGGACTCTGTTTTTAATACTTAAACCTGTGCTTGTGTTTACTCGAGCATAGCACTTAAAAGGTTAAGAACCTTGAATTGGCTTTGATTTTTGTAAGTGTGAACCTTGAAATGACCTTGATTTTTGTTAGTGTGAGCCTTGAAATGGCCTTGATTTTTTGTTAATGTGACCCTTGAAATGGTCTTCATTTTTTGTTAGTGTGACCCTTGAAATGGCCTTGATTTTTTGTTAGTGTGACCTTGAAATGGTCTTGATTTTTTGTTAGTGTGACCCTTGAAATGGCCTTGATTTTTTGTTAGTGTGACCCTTGAAATGGTCTTGATTTTTTGTTAGTGTGACCCTTGAAATGACCTTGATTTTTTGTTAGTGTGACCCTTGAAATGGTCTTGATTTTTTATGCTTCATGAAATTAGGTTTATTAGCGTAATAATAATTTTAATGCCTAAATTAATGCATTAAATGAGCGATGATTCCGACTGGAGCCGCCATGCAGTGCCAACAATTTTGCCAGAAGTTGCAGCTGAGCAAGTTCTGTTTTGCTAGGAGGGAAGATAATGTTCTTATATTATTTGTCACTGTTTAGCTTAAAAAGAAGAAAGTTGTGGTAAACTCGAGAAATAAGAGCCAACATTGATGTTACACCGTGTGTTTCATCTCAAGTGTTAATGCTCAGTATCACCTCTATACTAGTACTACAGATACCTCGAGCATGGCCATGGAATATGTTCATAACATCCAGGCAGGGAGCCATGAAATGGTGAAACCGGAAGTTACCTTGCCTGCCGGTTTCAAGGTCAACGAAAAACTAACTCTAAAAGTAATCGAGATAGGGGCAGGACGGGAATTGAAAATTTACAGAGCCTTCAACATGACCTCACCAAAACAAACGGAACAGAAATCGGTTCACATGTCGAAGAGATACGACAAAAACGAGCTGGGTCTTGAGGCCCCCATTGGAGGTCTTCACCCTGATTAAACAGGTTGGAAAGCCAAATGTTTATTTATTTAACCCACCCTGAGGTAGGAAGACTTCCAGGCACCACTAGGAAATGTCTTACCTCAGGTATTAATGTGAATAGGCTGCAATATGGGTCCCTGACTACCCGAAGCGTGTATGAATGGGTTTTATTTTTCTTGTTTTGTATTGGCTATTTAAGCGTGGCCATTAGTTCTCCATTAGTTTCACCGTCAGTGGTCATCGTGGCTGAGCTCAGCCTAGTTGCTGGAGGTTTGCGGATCTGGTCGAACCCCTGGAGAAGGAGACCTTGGCAAAGTTTCTGCCAGGACTGCCGGCAGGGTAGCGTGAGAGTCTACCATGCTCCTTCAGCGGCTGTGTGAACTCTTCTGGCCAATTCTGGACAATCTTTCGGCCCCTTCGATGATCGGAGGTTTCCCGGATCGAATCCACGGGTTGGCACCTCCCTTTACCAGATATTGCTTCTTCTCTGAAAAAAAAGTGTGGTAATGTTCAAAATTCAGCCGGTTCAACTACACGAGCATTAAATTGCTTCGGCTGACTTAAGGCTCAAAAGAAATTAATTTGAAAAAAAACAAATGAATCTTCATTAGGAATTATTTATTTTTTTTTGTATACTGTGGTTAAGTTTGATACGTTCTGATTTTTCTTTTTCTTAACAATAGGTCTCATCTAAGAAATTCATGCCGATGATCTGGTAACTTGTATTACTTTTATTTTAAGCCCTTCAATGGACCTATCTCATTCCTATGGAATGGATGTATGAACCTATCTCATTCTTACTATAAATGAATATATTAATGCCTAATGAGAAATATTGAAATATATTCTTCACGTAAATATTGCAAAGGATTGCGAAAACACGGAACCGCGAACCTTTGTGAACTTATTCTCAGGAGTTAACATTTTTTAAGTGTCATATTTTTGTGTCTGAATAATGGTAGCAAGTTTGTTAGTAAATATTAACGTTTTTACTAAAAACGACAATGAAACGACAATAACACGAATTCTTTCTTCACGTAAGAGCAGAGTTGTGGAATCAGCCTTCAGTCATGTTTAGTTGACGTCATCAACCATTCGGCACTGCTTGCTCGCTTTTTTTTTTGGGGGGGGGGGGGTTGGGGGGGAGCTCTCGTCCAAAGCTCGTGTTTTGACGTGGATGTTATTAGGTAACATACCGTAACATAGTAATCAGATTACAGTGGTTACTGATTGCACCTAATTTTGGCAGGTATGAAAATCTTGCTTTTTTTCAGTGGCTTTCATCTTTATTTTTTTTTTTTTTTCCTTTCATAGTTCTGCAATAAGCACTGAAACATAAAAACGTACAAATCCACCAATGTACTCCTTTTCAACGCATTACGACTTTCATCGCTGTTTGGGGGTAGAATTGGAACATTTTTTAGATGACAAAAAAAAAAAGTTTCATTGTTTATTTCTAGGCTTTCGCAGTCTCACTAATAATCGTCGCTTCTGCAGTACTCTTCCGTAGCTAACTACCGTACCCCCAGTTTGCAAACGTAACCTCAGGGACATATGAAAAAGATAAACTAAAATTGTACATACATATACAGGCGTATTCCAGAAATCCACTCCAGTGTGAGTGGGGCTAAAGACGAGTGTAAGGCCATCTACAGAAATACCCTCAGATGTTGGGACACTCACATTTGCTTATGTGGCTGTACTAAAATTGTTGACCCTAACCTCAGATGTTTGCACTCACATTTGCCCTCTCACACTCACACTTGAGTGGATTCCTGGAATACAGCTGTCAAACGTAAACAGTAAGGAGGATCTCCCCTTTAGGTTTAAGTGTTATTGTTCAAGTTAAATATTGTGCAAATATAGGCGAAAAATGTGTCGTGTGTTCTGCCATCCACTTCACACTATTTTTTATCAACACTGCAGTGATTAATAAAAATCGTTAAGATCTTTGTTTTAATTTTTGGGCAACATTTGTTCGGTTGATGGGCATTGCAAACATTACCAATCCCTGTTTGTGAGGCTGCATTCGGCTTATTTATCATCTGTTAATTACGACCCTTTTTTACTTGGCTTCGTGGGAGGCTTGGCACGCAATGGAATGTTTTTCTATTAGAATGGTGCCCAGGATTGTTTGACCATAGTTGTACTAAACTACCCGGCCAAACTAAAGCCCTGACCAGCCTGGCTGCTCGCGGTAGCATTGTAACGCAGGATGGTGTACCAAGGGCGTCAAAATCGGTCATTAAATGCCAAACAGACTACTTGAGTGCAGCAATTTTGACCTCGTAGGCATGTAGTAGCGCATTGCTTCACACTAAATTTTCTACTGTCTGGTTAGGGGCTTAAGCGGTTTTTTTTAAGACGTGGGAGGGTTACACAATATGGCCGCTATACGAGCAACCAGGAGCAACCAAATGCTATAGGTTTGGCCACGTTCTCTTGTTTTGGGGATCGATATGGCGCTTTCTATCGGCGATTTTCAAAGCAACAATTTCATTTCTACATATGTTTTACTTGGCAATATTTTTCTCACCGTTAAAATCAATTTAAGTTAAGGCTCGTTTTTATAGACGCGACGACACGAAGCCGTCCCGGAAATTATCGCGTTGCTATATCCTCAGGCCATCCGAACGCGTCAAAAAGGGAAGCGACACGCGATAGGATTTTTTCCATTTTCTTCGCCTTGCGACACAAGCTAGCGGCGCGACGTTCGTGACGTCAGAGAAGACTGCAATCCAAACGAAGATACACGGGGTTTTGAATCGGGATCCACTGCAGAAAACAGAAAATACGATAAACATGATGGAGGGTTAATTCCACCATTCGGGTGTTAAACCGTTATGTCCATTTGAGCAATATCGTGACCTGCTATAACAATGGTATAATGCCCGCATAACGGCGCCAACATGTTCAACAATTGTTAAAAGCATTGTTTAACCATTGTTGGCTACAATGGGTGGCATAACTCAGCATTATTTTGTAGGCATTATTCCCCCGTTTGTTAACCGTATGGTTCGAATTGGCGCTTGTGCCTGTGCATTGTTGACGAATTTCCCCTTTAGCAACAAGAGGAAACGAAGCGGCACTCGTGTTTTTCTATTGTAGAGTCAATGGGCATTATAACGGATAACAACCGAAAACCTCCTGGCATTATAAAACAACTAGAGGAAGCCCGTGCTATGCACGGGGCCGGTCATGAATTAAGTTTACGGACACATTTCCCGGGACATTTTTCCGACATTCTTCCCGACGACTTATAGGATTGATCGACTACTTATGCCTGCCTCCTCTTTCAATGCAGGTAGAATGGGAGAGCGCGTTTGCAATGCGGGCGCGAGGAGGGGAGAAGTGATTGTTCGGCCCGACGACTTGTCAGATTGAACCTTTATTGAGTTGATTGACGACTCCTGCCTGCCTCCTGTTTCCATGTAGGTAGATTGGGAGAGTGCATTTTCAATGCGGGTGCGAGGAGGGGAGAAGTGGTTTCCTTTTAGCCTTCCCTTTTACCTTTAGCCTTCCTTTTAGCCGGCCTTCAGAATTATAATGTAGATGACCGCGGTTGCGGGCGCGTCCTTGTGACATTGTTTTATAATGCCCTCGGTTTTCGGTCATTATCGTTTAATCAGCACCTCATTGAAGTGGCAGATAGGTAGACTGCTGGATCTGCCAATGTTCCTCAATCACAAAGTTAGAAAAAACGAACAAACATCCATTTTTGATGTGTGTTCATTGGAACCGCTAATAAGATGTGAATTAAAAGTCTAAATAGACATTAGGCCCGTCTGGGATTCGAACCCAAATGCTGCCTTAAGTTGCGAGACACGCTGACCACCTGAGCCATTGGGGAGCTCCAGCAAGCCTTCAATTCTGTTAAATTTTCTCAGTAGTCAGCTTCTAGCCACAGTAAATAGAAATAGGAAGATCTCATAAAATTAACTACAGTTTCACTAGTTAAAGGAAGGTCCTGGGTTTTGAGTACTAACCTGGATGACAAGACATTTTTTTTCCCCGCTTTTCTTTTTATTAAAAAATAAGCACTAGAAATCCATCCGGAGGATCTGTGGCGATGCAAGAAAAACTTTACGGAACATTGTAGTGTCACGTTTTTGAGTTGATTTTGTTGTAATTTATCTTGTAAAACGTTACGATTGTTAAATAATTGGAGGCCATTGATTGTAACCTCATTCTCTTTCGACCATGCATCGGCATGCGAATGAAAAGATAACTACGTGCAGTAGATGAATGTGGTGTTCGGCCCATGACAGTCCTTTTTCAATGGTGCCGACATGCGAGGTTTTGACTCTGTATCGTCGTACAACTGTGACCCATGCTGCCACCACTCGTCTGGGGGAATCGGAAATGCAGACTACTTGTAGTTGAACCAATCAATCATTTTATTAAATTTTCAATTACCAGAGGTGTATACCTCACGCCATGACTGTTTGCTGTGACGTGCATATCACGTGACTGGGCTAGTCCAATCAGACGGCCAAACAGCCGTTGTTCTCGTTCGTCATTGGCTAACTCATGGTGACGTCACGACAAACAGCCATTGCGCATGGTTTAGAGGATAAATAACAATACCATTTACATCAATTCAAGGTTCATTGAACCAGGAAGAACAAGTTGAACCAATTTAATGGCTAGACTACGGAATGAAAAGTACAATGAGTCTTACAAATCTGTCCAACTTTTGGGCAACACGCCTATAACTAGTATAGACAAGGTTGACTACACAATTCAGTTGATCACGCATCAAAGTCATAGGCTATTAGTGTCCATTGCGAGTCGCACAGGAATTCCCCATACTGTATCACGTTACCTAACAAGGGGTTGAAACTGCATCTTGTTTCTGCTGAAATGCAAACATAGAATATCCGATAACATTTTTGCGAAGAATTACCCGAGGTTTGATGGGGTTGACGCTCATTGGACATACCAGTTTTCACGTGATTTCGTGCAAAAACTCTTAGCCGGCGACTGTTAACGCCACCCTTCACCCCATCGACGGTTATACGTTCGGAACGTAAAGTTTAAACAAATCTACTACAGAGTCGATTTCGCACGAGAATTCCTACCTCGGCTCATCCTGGCAACATTAGTAAAGGTGCTAGCCTCTACTTTAGGCCCGGTGGATACGTGCGTTTTTTTAACGCGCGTTGACGTTAGCAATCAATGCACACGTGACCGTGAAGTAACGCCAGTACGCATTCGGCCGTAACCCAGTTGCTAACCCCATGTACAAAAAAATTGTATTTTAAAACCAATGAGACGATATTGCTTTTCTCGCCACCTCGTGTACAAAAAATATATTTTCATACGAATGCGACGATATTTGGTACGTTCATTTACTGATTTAAGACGTACCAGGGGAATATATTATACGTCCTTTGCAGATTAACTAAAAAGTTCTTTAGTTACGTCCCAATGAGTTTTCAATCATTTCTGCAGCCACATTTCATATTTCAGGATAGTTCTTTACTCCCCCAATAAACAATTCCATGTTTATTTCTTCGAAATTGGACGCCATTTTCGGTAACGCTTTTGCGATAAACGACGGATGTGTGCACCGCTCAAGTCACACAAGGTACTGAGAGACGTAGATGTGTTTGCGTTGCCGGGGGAAAAGTGCGGTGTAAAACGAACGCACGATGGACGTGCGGTAACACACGGTATGTGTGCAGTACCCAACAGATGTCACGTAAACCAAACCGCAAATTCGGTAACGCAGCGCCAACGCACGTTAAAAAAACGCATGTATATGCACCGGGCCTTAAGGTTTGACCTAGGTCTCCCAATTTAATGTCAAAATTTTCAATACTTTCCACTTAAATTTGCTATGAAACTTAGTTGTGATGTTTTTTTTTTACGAAGTATCTGGTGCATTTTCAGACATTTTAATTGTATTAGTCGGTATTTATTGTGCTTTATTGTTCACTTAATGAAAAATTCGAGTAAAATTTAGAAATCCTGTCACTCTCGTGCAACAAAACAGTTCGCAAGGAAGTAGGTGTCCATGCGGGTTTAAGTTTTCAGCATTTATTTTAGTACCAGAAATCGCCTATTAAATGCCCATAGGCTGTTAAAAATAAATGCTATTAAAAAGAGGGGGGGTGGACACCTTTATCCTTGCGAACTGTCTTGTGGCCAGGGAGTGACATTAGGCCTAATCCAAGTCATGCTTTTTGACCATAGAATATTTTTTTTTTGGGGGGGGGGGGCTGTTAATACACGATTTACGGTAATTATAATTCAGTGAATGTCGGCTGCCGTCCTGGTTGATTGGTGTGCTAACTAGTTACAACCTTCCCCAATCCCTTTTCCTTCGTATATATTTTCAGTTCCGGCTGTAGATTCCATCTGCCATCTTTTTACGACAACCTGTCTTGCTTCACACCCCCTTATCTGGACAATTGCCAAGGTCTTCCTCGACCTGGACCACACAACCTCGATGACAAATGAGTGTTTTTCCTCGATCTCATGAATGGATCTTGCTGCTGATTTTGAGCGCCTTTCACGTATTTGGGCCCAAGAGCTCTTCTTTCACTCTGAAATCCCTCTACTCGGTTTTTAAAATTGCCTCGTGTAAAGTCTCATTTTTTTTTTTTTTTTTTTTGTAATGAACGAACTTGTGTCCGAAAATGCACTTTACAAACTACTCATCACGACATGTTCAATTCTGTGCCGAGTCCTTAAGCAAAATATGCAGCACCACGAGAAAATAAATGATTTCGATCGTCATAGGCATCCTCAGACTTTCACGGGAGGGGGTTGGGGGGGGGCGCCCACTGCTTTTTAAACTCTCGAATATCTGTATTGCCATCCTCGAAAAGTTTTTGTTTTGATGTTTTTTTGTTTTAGTCTTCTGTACAGCTGTACCGGCTGAGAAGACTATTGTAACGACTTTGTCCGTCCGTCGCTTTTTTCAACTTCACGACGGTACCAGAAATTGACGACCACTGTTTACAACGTTCCATTCAGTGTCAAAAGTTAGTTAAACAACATGGCAAATTAAAACATCGTTGCCTTCTTATAGCTAATAGACTTCTTCGACGTAACTAAATTAAATAATAACATTTCATTGTCGAATTGAAATCCTAAAGATTTGTGTTAACGCAGCCCTAAAAACAAAAACAATTTAGCTTCGTTTAAAAGAGTCTTGTCGCATTGTTGCATGAATGAATAGGCTTACGATCGAACCAAATTCTCCATTAGTCCTATCTGCTACTTACGAAACCAAAACTGCCGTTAAAAAATTAGGCCTAAATAATGAAAATTAGATCTAAAATCACGTTACCATGGCAACGTCAATAGTTGCTGCTGCATATTCTCCTGTCCCTTCCTTACTACCACTGATCTATATTAGGCTACGTTGCGCATTACGTTGTAACACTGTAACTGTGTGCGCAGAGGCATACCGTGTTGCAAAAATGAATAGGCTTACTGTATACAATCCAAATCTCCGTTAGTTGCTATTTACGAAATTTGAAGTTGTAAATTAGGCCTAAACGCTGACAATTATGCCTAAAACGTAAAATAAGCTTAAAAGCTAACACATTAACGGGCAATTCTGATGGTTACTGTTTTTAGATTATATAATAGAGATAGCTGCTGTAGTGCATGATAAAAGTGTGCGCCTCAACATTGGAAGTGGAGGAACTGTACAGAAGACCAATGCTACTAGATAGTCGCTGTAGCCCCTTGTTTTTTTTGTCTTTGTTTTTATAATTTTTGCTTTTATTCTGGTGATTTCTGCCCTTGTTTTGATGGTTTTTTCTTTTATTCTGGTGATTTCTGCCCTTGTTTTAATGGTTTTTGCTTTTATTCTGGTGATTTCTGCCCTTGTTTTAATGGTTTTTGCTTTTATTCTGGTGATTTGTGCTCTTGTTTTAATGGTTTTTGCTTTTATTCTGGTGATTTCTGCCCTTGTTTTAATGGTTTTTGCTTTTATTCTGGTGATTTCTGCCCTTGTTTTAATGGTTTTTGCTTTTATTCTGGTGATTTCTGCCCTTGTTTTAATGGTTTTCGACATAATTTTATCTATCTAATGAGCAAGAAAGTAAAAAAAAAAAGGGGACGCGCCTAATTTGCTGACGCTGTTGGCTACGGTAAAAGTTAAACAGTGTAACGTCACTGATCGTCCATGTTAAACGTACTTCTTAATAGTTTTTTCTCTCAGATCGTTAAGTTACGTATTTACCTCCTTTTTATTTTTTTTTTTTTAGGTGAAGTTGGAATCTGTTTTCTTTTAAAAGGTCATACCTTCTCACTATATTCGGGCATCCTGCGCGATATAGGTTTTGCAACATTTATATAGGTTAGAGTGAATGTAGCAAAAACGTTTCTCACGAGGAAAAAACAGGAAAAATGAATGCCAATGCAACATTTACACGCGTCTGAAGTAATGTTGAAAAACTGAGCCATGCAGGGAAACCAACCGGGAGAACTGTACGTTTAATAGTTTTTTTTTCTTTAGTTGAGCGATACTTTTGGAGCAAACTAAGTAGTCGTATAGGTGAATTGGCTCAATTTTGAACTATACGAGAGGTTTTTCAAAATCCCGTATAGAAATCTCGTAATGGAGGGACAGAAGTGGATATCCGAACTGGAAACCTCCGATCATAGACCAAAGATTATACTCAATGAGCCAAAGTACAGCCCATACCTGCCGAAGCAGCTTGGTAGACTCTTACATACCTTGACCTGAAAGTCAACCTGGAACTTTGCCAGGATCTTCTTTCCAGTTACCAATCAGATCAATTTACTTCAAGCATTTAGGCTGAGTTCTGTCCTTGATCGGCCACCATGACCACTTTCTCTGACGTAGTAAAGTACAACTGTGAAAGTATTGACTGTTCAGGAGTTTATAAAGAGTTTGGTTAGGCATGAGGAGAGTTGTGCAGTGTTACGGCTCTGTAACACTGTTTGATAGATTACAGTGTCCAACTTGGCGAATTTTTGCTTTATGAAATAAATCCATCTTGCAAGGAGTTTCAAAAAAGTGATTTTCTTGTGATCCCAGTCGGCAAGAGATCTTGGGTGGCCTGATGCTGACTCGAGTATAGGCAGTGGTCAGATTTCTATTTCTGTATTGGAAGCTGACCCTGCCATAACATACGCCTTTCTAGCTAACAGCCACCTATCCCCCCGCACTGGAATGCAAAGCCTGTGCCCGCCCGCTTACTACACCCGGCATAACATACGCCGGTCTAGTTGCCCATTTTGTCACCGTGTATGATAATATGCAGCTACGACGATAGATGGCGACGCGTGATTTGCTGACAGTTCAATGGGGATGGCAACGGGGGATGTCGCCATGTATGTTAGTGTGCGGCTACGACGATAGATGGCGACACGTCACTTGCTGCTAGGAGCTTGAAATTGAGAAAACTTATGCTGACCACAACATCGAAATGATTTGAATGTCGCTTGAATGGGTTTGATAAGGCTTGGACAGATTGAAAACAGCAGATAAGGTTTGACAGAAGTAACAGAAATCACTTCGCTTGCACAGAAGTGACAGAAATGGGCACCGTGTTGCCCTACGGTCGTACTGCGTTCTGGTTGGCTCTGGTCATCATCCCTGAACAGAAGATGGTCTGGTCCCAATAAAAATGCATCCTCACAAGTCAAATATATACCGGGTGTCCCAAACGTCGGAGGTCAGCCGGGTGATATACCGGGTGTTCATGCTGAATACCGGGGATTTTTATCTTTGTTCATGCTGTTGGTACCATCTGCACGAATAAAGATAAAAAAATCCCCGGTATATCACCCAGATATATCACCCGAGTGACCCCTGTATTTTGGGACACCCGGTATATAGATATTTAGCTGCAGAATAAAGGGACGAGTGTGTTCCTGATTGGTTAAACCCTACTGTTCAGGTTCAACTAATAGATACACCATTCCGGAGGAGCATAAGAACATAACGGTAATATACCGTATTACGATTTTTGCATGTGAATTATTTCCCACATTTCCTTAAGTCAGTATACACCTTATTGTAAAGCTTCGTACTTCCAAATTTGATTCCCTGCGCATATCTCTCATCGTTGCCGATCGTGAAAGGACAAACCTTTCGAAATTAGTTTCGGAATTGCTGTTTTCCTTTTGCGGTTTCAGTTCTGCTATATCCGCAGGCGGTGGCACAGAACTTCGATGCAGAATTTGAATGTTTGAATATTTGTTGTCGATTTAAGACTTTTTTTTTCTAAATGGAATCCTAGCAGTCATAACATTTATTCGTAAGTGGGTAAACGTTTTAGTTACCGACGTATTTCACACCAGTATCGTGGAGCTGTCAGCTTTGGCGACTCTTTTGCTTTCGTTGCGACTCGCCATATTGGTCGTGAAGCAATTGAATTCACAGATGACGTGCGCTTCGGTACAGCCAAACTTTGCTTTCGCACCGCTGTATAATGTTTTCATTGCGCTTGCTAATGATAGCACTCGGCCAACGTAAAAACGTGCACGTTTCCCTCGCTCGCTGCCCTCGCATCTTCTGATTTACGTAATTTAATTATTTCGTGCCTTTCGCTGGGAAAATGGTAAAAACGACCCAATTTACCGACTTGGTTTATACGCCCCACTGTGAAATTGACTACAGACGAGCGTTTGGAGGCGCGCCAGCACCAGGCAATCAAAATTTAGTTTCTAATCAGGGTGGGATTAGTTTTTGTCGGCATTTTGCACGTCTTTAAGGAAACACGTTTTTTTGCCTCGGTGCTGCTCGTAGAAATTTTTTTACGTAAACGATTTGACTTTATGAACCAATCCGGTAGGATTCATGGTTGTATATAGCATACTCACTGTAAGTTAATTCTTGTACACCCAGGAATACGTTTTTTTACGCAACTTCTCCAAACCTAACGTGGGAATGACAAACGATGCAATTGTGAAGCATCCATGGGTTTGAGTTCCGATGTCCTGTGAAATATCCATGAATCCGGGCAGACGATGCATCCAAATGATAGAAAATCAGGTTACTGTGAGGTCTAATTCCCCTGTAAAGTCTTATTGCTCACAGTGTTTAACAGTGTTCTTTTACGTACATACAAGTAAAAAGAATGTGATTATCCGTGTGATACCAATTCAAATGAATAGGCTAGGTAAAACAAATTCTAGAAACACCTTCCTGACTTACATGCAGTTGCCGTTTATTGCACTGTTATTAACTTTAAAAGAGTGGCGTGTTGAGCTGTGATGCGCTGTACAACTCTATGAGGATGGTTAGGATGTTAATGTGGGCCTGTTCACGTACACCGACTCCAGCCAATAAGGCAAACTGATGGGTTGCATCAACATTTTCGACCAATTTATTTATCAACTGTGAAAAATAAAACCGTAAATTACCAGTTATGGATGGTCCATATCGTTTCATGAAGTCCCATGAGGAAACAAGTCTTGCTTAATCTTGCTCTCAGGACATTCTTATCCGAGATTAGAAGGGAAATGTGATATAAAAATAAAAACGGTCTATGACCGTCAACTCTGGTGATTGCACAGCAAAATAGATAACAATTTTTTAACTGTGTATATAGGCGTACGTTTGAGTGCATAAATGATAGCCAATTTCCAAAACAATCTTAAGTTACTTTTGAAAAAAAGTTGTCGACCTCATTGGTGGAGGGCTTCAAAGGTGTAAGTGTGAACTTTACTGATCTCGCGAGTAAATAAAAGTTTACTAGAATAGCCCTAGTAAAGCTGAGTGCCCTTTGTTGCCGTCTAGTCTTCATAATCAAACTCCTTCTGCTGTCTAAAACTAACGATTACAGCTTTTCAAAATTCACTTAAGTCATTTTGGAAATCTGCTCTTCTCTTAAGCATAGATGGAACCTATCCGTTTTCTTTTGAAGTTAAAACACATTGGTGTCGAAATGCAATTCAGATTGTTTAAGAGACCTGTTGTTCTTTCACAAACGTGCCAAATTGCTACGACCAAATAACTCAATGTAATAACTCATTATGCTTCCTCTGGTATTGACTTGTTTGTGTTGGTCCTATGCCTCCAAACTTGTCTTAGGGCACGTTTGTGCAACCACTCGCTTTTGCATTCTCGCAGCTAGAAATCACCTCAAATTCCAACATGGCGGCGGTTTTATGTCTGCCGCCTCGCAACGAAAACAGCAAATAACGTGAGTTGAGAAGCGTTTGGGAAAATTGTTTCATCATGAGGAATTCTTCATATTATTGGCACGGATTATAAGACTGCAAGTATTTATTCAAACGATGTCGGATTTAGCTAATCCATTTAGCGTTGTTACCATGGCAATGTAACCTTTGCCATTGCGATTGAGTTCTAGCTGCGAGAATGCAAAGGAGAGTCGCTGCGTAAACGCGCCCTTATCTTACAGTTTTTTAGGCCGATAAAGGCACTTTTGTGCGTAGCAGGTTGTACGTCGTGTATTTGTAATTCTATGTAGATTGATTTTTTTTCGTAACACTGTTCATTGGTTATACCACGAGCCACGGCTGTTTACCGTGATGTCATCATGAGCTAGCCAATGACGAACGAGAACAGCAGATCTTTGGCTGTCTGCGTGGGCTAGCCTAGTCACGTGTCGGCAAACAGCCTTGGCTCGTGGTATAGAGGTGTCTTTCAAGGCAGATATTAGTTTTGTTTATTATGAACTTGTAACACCACCACACTTGGAAACCATACCAACAAAAATTGCAAATTTGTACCAAAAAAGAGACATTTAAGGTATTAATAATTAATGTGCTCGATTGTGGCATGTTGCTATACACCACATCACGTTTGCAAGAAACATTGAGCTTGCAGTTATTTTACGTGATTCTTCATTTATTCTTATTTTGTTCTGTCATGCATGCCTTCGAGTCTTAATTTAAATGTAGCTCTTGTTTTAATTATGCTTTTTCATTCTGCCTGCTTCTTAATAAACCGCAAAACCAAGTCTGGCAAAATGTTTACCAAGTGATTACTAAAAGGCTCGTTAACATAACGTGTCAACCAAAGTTAGTTTTTTTCCTATCAAGTTTTTCAACGATAGAAATGAAAGGCTTTCTCGTGTTTTGAATTTTTAAGTTTGTAAACCCCTACAATGCAAATTTTAAAACGTAGTTCTTTTAAACACCAGTTGTGTAGACTGCGATAAGTACTTCTGCCTGCTTGCTATGTTCACCAGCACAAAAGCCTACTTTCTACGGGTATTTAACTTTGTTTTAGCCTCAGAGGTTTTTGCCGGTAAAATACGTAAAAAGAAGTAGTATGCTGAAAAATCGCTCATTGAGGTGTGCACGTTTTATGGGTAAAATCTACGAGTCCGAAGCAAGGAACGAACTGTGATGACATTGTGCATAAAATTCTACAACGTAAAATTACTGATTTAGCTTTGGTCAATGACCTACGAGATCTAGGCAAGCTAAACGTTGTTGTAAACACTGTTCTACATGACCTAAAATATTTAAACAAGCTAATGAAACTGCAGTGGTATTTTGCATTCTAGCGATATTGGAGCGTTGAATGTACAATGCATTGAATGGCTTCTTCAGTGAATTTATTGCTGTTTTATTTGCTGTCACCTGAATGAGCAAGGTCCAGCCTGCAGTTTTTCCAAATAGTGTCCCCAATCTTGATGTAACGACTAATTTTAGTTTTTGTTTCTTTACGTGCAGTTGTTCAGGATAAATCCCCTTCCAGTGCTTGTAAGTAGCAGTTTGTTCCTCCCTCTCTGCATGGTGATCATTTGCCGCTTTGCGCTTTGTCTTGCTTGGCGATGGGCCTTAACTTGTTGTGCATGTTGTTGGGAATTTAAAGAATACTAATTACTAAGAGAATGATGCATCTACCAGCTAATGATTCAGGTTTGGAGCCTCTGCGTTCGAAAATTGATTGTAAACATCTTGTAGGTCAGCCAATGACTCGCACAGTAATCAACGTGGTATACTGAAGTACCGGGTCATAAACTGGTCCCAGGTTCCATGACTCCAACGCAGTCTGTCGTGCTTGTCATAGTGTATTTGCTGATCACCGAGTCGTATGTTCCAACTCCAGCCATAAGTTTGACCAACTCCACTAAGAAAACACTGGATGGGTGAAAAATTTGCAAACTTGCATGGACTGTGGGCGCATGTTGCACAGTGTTTCGAGCACATGAACTGCACTGTTGATCTCATTTATGATTTGACTACAGTGTGACATCTTTGGTATACCTTTCCTATTCCAACTGCTATCTACGTTGTAGTTCACAGTCAAAATGGTTACCAGTCCGGTGTATCAGGATCACCGTGTAATCTTTATTGGCAAGGCCATAGAGTAAGGTCTAATGAATGGACACAAAACATCTTTCAGTAACCAGTTGGGTCTGTTGCCTAGGTTTATACATGTGAAGCCTTCCCATTTACCTGTAGTGCCAATGGCTATGCAAAAGAAGATAAGCTATCTTGGTGCCAAGTTTTGATTTTGTAAATTCATAGATACCACTAAGCAATCTCCATTAAATTACTTAACGGTTTTTTTTTTTTGGTGTCCATATTCTTAACGCTTGTTCTTGCCAGACCAAAAGATCAAAAGTATCTTTTCGAGTTTATTATTAAAATGAATGCTTTTCAGAAAGTGCCAAATGTTGTACGGTGCAGTACAATAGCGATCAAGATAATAGGCAATAGCCTGTGCAAGGTTTTACATCTTCGAAGACCTAACAGAATTCCATCACTTGTCCCTATGGTTCGAAACCTCCGTATAGTTTTTGGAAGACCTTCAAAAATTGTGTGTCAAGTTTGTTGCCATACTGATTTAAGCTGAGACACCCGTTTCGGTCACGTTAAGTGAAGATTCTTAGTAAGCTACATAGTAGCAAAAAATGCCATTGGTTTGAAACGTGCAACCACGGCCACCTTACAGTATATCAGTCAGGGCAAGGCAGCACTTTCTTGCTTCTATGGTTCGTCCCTCAGTAGGCTTGTAAATTGAGCACGTAAATACATTTGACCAATGCTGATTTTGGGACCATAAGTTTCTGCGTATTTACCATCGCGTTCCTGTGACCCTTTTACATATGCAGTTATGATATGTATTAAAAAAAAAACCTATGTAAAGTGATTTTCCATATTCTTAACTAGGTAACTTGTAAATTTCGATTAGGGCATGATATTGCAATGGTAACTGGTGTGGTGTGTACTGGTAGTGTATGTTGGCAAGGTTATCTGGTGGTGGTTAAGATCTGACTGTTTTGAGCTGAGAAGACAAGTTGGTAGACGATCTTGAAGTGTTTTCACTTTTCGAAGTTCCTGGTTTGAATATAGGACAAAATGAATTCTCCCCTAGGGAAGTTGCTCCGCTGCCCGTGTGTCTCGGTGTCTTTGTTATGTCTCATAACAGAACCTAAAGAGCAGCTCCTGGCGGTGAAGCATCCTACAGCAAAATTGAAGGAAATGGACTATTCAACAAATTGTAACATTTTTAAGATGTCTACTTTAAACTGCTCTTGAGTAATAAGTGGGTTTTCCAGTATCCAAAATTCATATACAGTGTGGTCCATAAAAAAAGCAACAGCAAAATTTTTGTTAAGTCCAAACTTTTTTGTTAGCACCCTCCAGAACGGTATTGGGGCTTTCAAAACTACCCGTTCTATTAGACATCATCTGACCCTTTACGGTTCTGGAGGATGCTAACAGAAAAAAAGTTTGGACTTAACAACAATTTTGCTGTTGCATTTTTTATGGACAACCCTGTATAGCTGCAGAAATTTGCATTGTTTTCTTTTTATATAGTCGGGAGATTCTTCCAAGTTGAAGATTCGTAGTGAAATGTACAACTGTTTGAATAGTTTCAAATGGTAAAATGGTAAAATTTCTTTTCGTTGATGGCACATACCTCTCACTGAACCAAACTTACACCAATGTTTTTATTTATTCTTGGATATTCTTCAGCATGGGTTGTGCTTGACATTAAATTGTACATAACTATACCACACGCCATGGCTGTTTGCTGTGACGCGCATATCACGTGCGTGGGCTAGTCCAATCAGACGGCCAAACAGCCGTGGTTCTCGTTCGTCATTGGCTAACTCATGGTGACGTCACGGCAAATGGCATGTTTAAATTACACCATTGTTTTCCTTTATGAGATGAGATATCCTGGAACAGTGTCTAACATGAAACGATAATGACTAATTTTATATCGAAATCATTTTCAAGTGTTAAAACAGTTAGGCATCGAAAGAGCTGTGATGTGGTCGAATAACCAAACATAAAAAATAATGTCCCATGTTTGTATCTCATTTGTTTACTTGTGTAATCAATATTGGTTACCAACAAGTGCACTTTTGTGGTTGACGTCATAGTAAAACGAAATGAAATATGAACTGCACCAGCTGTAAACAATACAAAGGAAGAACGATGTGCAAATTAAAGCAGACCAGACTTTACCTTAAACTCCTTGAAGTCTGGTGCACAGACGTGTCGAAGCAGTATTAACATGATCAGATTTGCTTCTGTCCCAGTGTAAGAAATTGCATGGTTACAAAGGAAGATATTGAAAATCCTATTGTATTTTATGATTTGCAGTATAATTTTGGTTTGCATTACACAGTTTAATACTTAAAGTTGATGTTTAAAAGTCAAAGTTTATTTTTATGAGTTTTTTTTTAATAAAACCCATTCTTCATATGAAGGATCCGAATTCCAAAATAAAGTTTCCGCGTAATGTTTTACCTGCTTTGACAGAAAGCTTATTAACCCCCCCCCCCTAAAAAATTAATTAAAAAAGTTGTATTTTCAGTGGGTGCTAATTACAAAATTTGGCCTTTTAGGTCGTATTTTAAAAGGCACTTGGCGTTTATTGTTGGTGTGTTCCTAGAATTAGGTTGAACAGCCTGCATTTTTTTTTATTTATTTCATTTTACTTAAAAGTAATTTTTTGGGCTGAGCCTTTCTGCCAAAATTGGGCAGAACTGTCTGTCTCGGGTAAATTGAGGACTTTGTGGGAAATACGAATTCAGTATGTCTGTCAAAGTGAATTGGTTACCGGCAGTTAGTTGGTTTACCGTTGTTAAGTGGTCTCTTTTTGGCTTAAAGAAATAAATGCACAATCTGCAAATAAAAATTCTACGTAACACGTTTGGTTAAAATTGTTATGTTTTTTTTTTCAATCCTAAAAGTTATTACGGCTGTAACAACATGTAATTCTGCAGCAAGCATTTCTTATTGATGGTTGGGTTGAATTTAAACCCTTAATTTTATTTATTCGGATCGGAAGACTGACATGTTGACTAATAAGTATTATTATTTTTTTTTGTGGGAGCCTATTTGCTAAAACTAATTCTAAATTTTAAGCGTGAAACACTTTTTCTATAGATGTTTTTCTTTTTATATATCTGTTTGCTTCGTAGCGTTAGTAATGTAATAATGCTGACTTGGGTCAATTTAAAATCTTGCACTGTGCACATGCATTAGCGAGTATTCACAAATGGGAACACCGTAGAGTCTTGGGATTGGCAACTCTATGTATGATCTGTAAGATTGTTCGGGTTTCCAGCCTCGTGCCATTTGAGTGTTCTCACCAGTGAATCTCACATATTGTATGCAGTTGGCAGCAAACAGAAGGTGACTTCGCCAAACAGAAATTTTCTGATCCTAAACGGAATTATTAGTCTTACCCATTATTACCATGTATATGAACTTTACGATGCATTTTTTTAAACAACAAATTGCTAGCTTTTTAATTTTCGTTTCAGTCCATTTTATAGCACTATTTCCTGAGCCTTTATTTTGCTTAGTGACTAAAACGTGTATTAATGAATACAGTGTGTTACGTCGTTAGGGTTGATTAATCGTGATGCACTAGTGTACCCTTGATTGATCAACCCTATATGTTGCCACGTAAGGACACTGGGTGCTCCGGGCACACAAAGTGAAGCAACGAACATTAGGGAATATTAAAATCTGGGAATAATAATGGTGAGTGGTAGGGCTTACCTCTCCTCCCCCCCCCCCACCAACGTTAAGGACTTAGGAATCAACTTATTGCAACACAAGGCAACTTCTTGAATTCTAACATTGCGTAACTCAACGCAGTTTCCTTAATGTGTTTAATCAAGTTCAGTATACATGATGTGAACATGTGAGAGCATGTATGATTAACATAAATTTGAGTCAAATGGTTATGGAAATAAGGGTTTCAGGCCACATGGGGCACTGAACAGTGACTTTCTGTCAGCCATGAACCTTGATCACATGTTTCAGTAATTGTGGTTTTATGAAGGTGCATCAACTGCATCTGTTACCGTGGATACAATTTAGCTATTTGCCTGTACTACTTTCATTCCTGTGAAAATGCTGAAGAATATACCATTTGTGCATTTTTGTAATGCGATTTATTTGTTTCGTTGTAGATTTTTGTTCGGGCCCAATTCGACTATGATCCGAAAGATGACGACCTCATCCCCTGCACGCAGGCGGGCATCCGCTTCCGGACGGGAGATATCCTGCAGATCATCAGTAAAGACGACCACAACTGGTGGCAAGCGAGAAAGGAGGGCTCGGACAGTACTGCGGGACTTATCCCTTCCCCCGAGCTTCAGGAATGGCGGACGGCCTCTTTGGCCATGGAACGATCACGGCGAGAACAAGGTTGGTTGCGACGACCAATGATGAGCCCTGACAGGGAAAAAATACTGCAGGGTGTCCCAAAGTTGAATACACTTTAGAACATATACATAAAAAAGAGCCACCAAACTTGGGAACAAACAACTGTTGCCAAGGAAAAGAATGAAATCTTAAAATTTTAGTATTTTTACAGAGCTCTATGCGTGAAATTAGTGTTGCTCTTATGCGACAAAAGTAAGTCTACCTTTGCCCACTTTTTTTTTTCCAGCACACTATGATTCAACAAAATTCATTGTGACTGTCAACCAAAATCTTCATAGAAAAACTTTTACCAAGGGAGAATTTTCGGTGAAACACAGAGAAGTTCTCGTGTGAAGTCCTCCTGATACTGTTACCTTCCTCAGGCACGCTCACCTTACAGTCCAACAATTAGCACATATTTACATGCGGAAGAGAAGGTCGTTACGTTTCACTACTGAACAGGGCTTTTAAACGTAGTGAAACGTAACGATCTTCTTTCCCGCATGTAAATATGTAAATGCTTATTGTTGATGGACTGTTAGGTTATCATGCCTGAGGAAGGTGACGAGGTTTACACCATGAGGACTTCCCTGTGTTTCACCGAAAATTCAGCTTTGGTAGAAAGTTGAGCTCCACAATGAATGTTAGTAAATTTCGGGAAAAAAACAAAACAAAGTAGACTTTTCCTCAATGTTTTCAAAACACCAGGTATAACCAAAAGAAAGGACAACGCATGTTTCATTAAATTGTTTAACCAATTTGTAAGCATTTACTTATTTGCGGAGTCTCCCACGATTGTTTTTGAAAGATTGTTACCGATTTAAGCCCTTTGTCATTCATGGTTGATTTATATAAAAATAACTAAGTCCTAGCACATACCCCAAACCTTATGGGGGATCCCAGGGACCCCAAACAAAGTGAGCCCAGGTCAGTGGTCGGCTACCAGCCAGGTGAACGTCGGAATGAATTTCGCAACCGACCAAGGTATCTTAAAAAAAGTAGTTCAAAAGTCGTCTGATGATGCAAAAGACATCTGAAATCGATGCCCAGTTAGATGCTTACACAAGCGCATTTGCAGCTGCTAATCGATGGCTACTAAGTTTAACGACTGCTAAAAAAAAAAACCTAAGAGTTCATTCTGTTTTTTTTTTTGGTAAAATCCGTTGATTCACAGTTTAAATATTTTTTTGGAAACTAAAAAAGTGTATGCAGACTTTGCGGATATCCTGCGTGCTTTTGCTAGTTGTGTACCCATTACATACACCTAAGTTCATGAAGGAATACTAGAGTCATTCCGTATGTCTCTTGACACAGTATTATCAGACAGACAGTAATATCCAACAGTTACTGGTTTTCGAGGGTTGACAAGAATCGCTGTAGGTTCCCATCGAAAGTTCCAACTGAGCTGCAGATGGTATAATTCACTCATTTTTAGTCCAATTGGGTGTATAAGGAGGTCTGACACTTTTCACTTCATTTGGGATTTGCAATTGGTTGGATCGTTGTAAAAATCGAGCCTATGTCAACTTAGGGTTTTCACTGAACTTTCATCTCGAAACGCAAACCAAAAGTCGGTGTTAAATTTAGGTGGGATTTAGTACTCTGGGCGAATTTTGGGTGAATTCTTGCAAAAAACTGTCACCTTCTCCCGGCCTCTCCAATACACTGCAAGAGCTTACTAATACTTATTCCATGAAAGAGGGGAACGAGAAAATCGTTATGTGACAGAATAATTATTATTAGTAAACTCCTGTAGTGTATTGGAGAAGCTTGAAGAAGGTGACAGTTTCTTGCAAGAATTTACCCAAAATTCCCCCAGAGTACTAAATCCCACCTGAATTCAACACTGACTTTTGGTTAGGGCTTGAGATGAAACTAAGAGGTTGGATCCTGTTTCCGTTGCAAAAATCTTCAGAACAATCTAACATGTAACTACCTAAAAATTTCCAAAGCTCAGTTACGCAGCTTGCTTAGCGTACATTTTTTTGAAACAAACAGGGCACTACTAAAATTTTGGGGCCCGATACACTGAAGGTTTGGGGGCACCCCTCCCAGTGGTGTAACTCTGGTATTGAAACCTGGGGATATGAAAACGACACTGATACCTATGGATTCTTGGAGGGCGCTGTAAGCTCCTCCATTGGAGTCTGGGGCAGAGCCCTGGTAGCTGATTTTTTTCAACATCTTCAGGCCACTCAGTGGTTCTTTGGAATACACATGTCAATAAATGTTTTCCCCTACGCTGGTTATACATATTTTCTTTGATGTTTGATTGTAATAGTTCTCTGCAGGGTTCGTAAGGTCTTTACTAGGCTAAGCCAAAATCAAGCTAGCTAGCTGCAAATATGGTGATGGATCCCCTCTGTAGCTCAGGGCCAGTGTAGGTGCCTTCACAATCCTTATGCCTCCCCCCCCTTTTTTTTTTACTGGACTTAATAAGAGATGCCTCATTGATGACTACTAGCTCTTCGCATAAAATTAAAACAAAACAACATACGTTCAGTAATTTTATAACACAATGCTGAGCAGGTATTAATTACGAGTACATTTCAGTATCAAGAGTAAAGGCTTACACACATATTTAGATTTGAATTTTATCAATAAAATGTAGCAGTTGTTCTCTACTGAAATACAAGTCCCTGAAATTGCAGTTACTCTTATTATTGTATAGTACGATTTCAACTTCCAAATCTTAACTTAATATCATTCTACATTTTCAGGTAAAACAGAAATGATTAATTTAAAAGATAAAGTCATAGGACAACATGTTTCCTGCAAAATGCTACAATGATTTTTGTAGATGCACAGAACCGTTCAGCCCTTTAGGACGCAAATCAAATGTTAAGCTATACGAATTTTTCCTCACACTAAAACGGATTATCGTGTGCTATTGCTAGTATTAAAAAAAATATTATATGGTTAGGCCTAACTGTGCGAGCCATAGTAAATGTGAAGTCACGTGCGTGCCGGTGGCCAACAAACATTACTGATTACAAAAGCTGGTTGTGACATGTTCAAATAATGTGAATTAAAAATAAATAAAATGAAATTTTGCTACAGGCCTTATAAACGTTGAAACTATCATAGCAAAATAAGAGCTCGGCCAAGAAATTTAAGAAGGTACAGGCAGTCATTTCACGCCCCCTCCCCCTTTCTTCCTTTATAGAAAAAAAAAGTAAAACAATGTTTCAGTGGTAAAGCTCGGGAAAGCAGCGCGTTTCTTCCTTCCCCAACCCTTGGTCTCTCTCGCTCATTTCTCAATTCGTTACTATACAGTGGAAATTCTGGGAAGTTCGGGAAAGCAGCGTGTTTCTTCCCCTGCCAACCCTTGTTCTCACTCATTTCTTAATATGTTACCATACTGTAAAAAACCCCCGGAAGTTTGGGAAAGCGGCGTGTTTCTTCCCCTGCCAACCTTGTTCTCACTCATTTCTTAATATGTTACCATACTGTAAAAAACCCCCGGAAGTTTGGGAAAGCGGCGTGTTTCTTCCCCTGCCAACCCTTGTTCTCACTCATTTCTTAATATGTTACTATACTGTGGAAAACCCCCAGAGGTTCGGGAAAGCAGCGTGTTTCTTCCCTTCCCAACCCTTGTTCTCTCTCACTCATTCCTTAATTCGTTACTATACTGTGTAAATTCCAGGAAGTAGTATTAAATTTATGTAGTGGAATATACAGAAGTAATGGACCAGGATCCACCGTTTCCTTGTATCGTCTCCAATCGAAATGAAGCCTGGGTGAGCTTATAGAGTCGCTAGGGAGCCGTCTACACGTGAGAGTTTTTTGACCTTGACCCGAGTGTCGTAGACCACTAGCATAAATTTGAAAGATGTTGGGAAGTCATTAAACCAATACTACTCAAAAAGACAAAACGAAAATCTGTGAGTTACTACAAACGTTACGGGCAAAAGAAAAGCGCAAAAAAATTGCGCGCAGCGTGTCAGGCAGGGAAGCATCTAACTCGAGATGCTTCCCTGCCTGACACTCTGCCTTTCTTTTTGCGGTGTTCTTTTGCCTATAACGTTTGTAGTTTTCAACGATTTTCGTTTTGTCTTTTCGGGTAGTATTGGGTAATGATTTCCAGCATCTTTCAAATTTACGCTAGTGGTCTGCTAGGTTAAAAAGGAACGAGATGACCATGAACGGATGTGTCAAGGTCAATCAAGCTCTAACGTGCAAACGGCTCCGTAGCGACTCTATAAGGTCACCCAGGTTTCGTTTCGATTGGAGATGATACAGGAAACTATAGACCCTGGCCCATTACTTCTGTTACACCCTGTATATTGTACAGAAAATTAATTAAATGTCGTTAGTCGTAGTGTAGCCTAAATTAACTTTAATGGCCGAAATGAATTAGTAACACTCTTTGTAAAATTTGAGGAAGAAGTAAAGGTTCAACAAAGATGCGACAAATCTTTTAAGGTTCTGAAGTTGACGCTCTTTGCATGGTCTTTGAATCTCTGACAGCGGGGAGCGCTTCCACCCCGTGTAGAAAACGAATACCCGGTCAGTCCGACATTGCATATAGTCGAATACGAAGTCCGACATTGCATATAGTCGAATACGAAACTGAAACTACTAAAAGCATTGCTGCAGTATCAGCAGCCACTTAGTGTGTTAGTAGCAAGAATCAAGCAACACTAAAGGCGTGAACTTGTATACCTCCATGCTAAAGGGAACTAGAGGCCCTTCTCCTTACTGTGTGATTCATTGGTTAGCTGTAAGCTGCCCTGTATACCTTTGCAAGCGAGGTTACTCGGTGAATGTTGGTCAATATTCCTACTGTGCTGTAGCTTTTAGCCATGGCGCCAGAAAGGGCCAATTTTGCTAGGTAAATCCTATAGGAAATCCTAGGTTCTTTTACATGCAACAATCGACATGAGCATGAGACATCACAGGTCCCTTTTCTGCCCGAAAATGCCAGGGGTGGCTGAGGCCGGATTCGAACCCGGGACCTCTGGCACAGGAGACTGTCGTGCTATCCATCAAGCCACCTTGCCTACTGTGCTGTGCCTGAAACAGCTGCGTGGTGATGTCACCAAAACATGACGTTAATAGGATACAGGTCTGATGCCCATAAAAGTGTTGAGCTATACCATTTCCATTCTCGTTTTCACACCTAACGTGGCCGTCTCATTTGTCCACTAACTTTATGATTAAACAATAGGAATTCTCCATAATTCCAGTTTATGTTGAATTTGGTCTTTTAGCAGTTTTTATAGATTTAAATCTCGGTGTCAGTTCCAATAAGCAAAGAGTTAAATAAATATAAACACATTGCTATAAATTATAAAAGGAAAGACGAAAACAAACCAAACGGCGACGGAATGGCGGCCAGTCGAGGATTGACTCTCTAAAAGGCGTTATGTTAGTGGTCTGGGGACGGACTGGGTTGCCAGTTCGAATCCTAGTCATACCACTTCGACGAAGCCAAAATGCATAAGGGTGGCTTACTGTACTACATTATTGCAAGGGTTTGATTTTTGCTGTTTGGCTTGTTTTCTTCTTTCCTTTAAGCAAGATGTTGTTTGTTGTTTTGATTTTCTGCCTGGTATCTCTAAAAGTCATTACATGTTTAAAGTTTAGTATTCAGGTGTATAGTATTCACTTGCAATGCTTGATGCTTCGTTGCAAGTGATGATGCAACGTTCAGTTAGCAGACCTATCACACGAAAAGGCACGTTATTCGTAATTACTAAGAAAGAATGATGACATTCAATGTTAAAGAAAGTGATGCTGGAATTCCAAGCATATCAGTCCTTAATTAACATTTTTTGTGCTGAATCACTACTAAATTATTTCTAAATCGTTCACAGTATTTTGTACATCAAAACTTGTGAGGAGAGTTATTTCAAACCTTATGAGTATGAGGGGAATAAAGCAAAGCTAAATCAACATTACCTTTAACATCAAAGAAAGTTTTCCTAGCAACAAATCAAAAAGGGTTAAAATCTGAAATTAAATTTGTCTTAGACAGTGCACTGTATTAACGTACCGTAAATCCTCTGTTTGTGGCTGGGTCCTCAATTGTTGCCAGGTGTTTTCCTAATCATGAATTAGTAGTACCCAGTCTCTAGGTGTAGCCGGGTCTCTAGTAGTAGCCAGGTCAAAACCACTGGCAGTTCCTGTCGAGACTGCAGCTTCAGACAGCGAGTTACAAACTTTGGTCACTCGTATGGCAAAAAAATTGTCTAAATTCCAGCCGAGATAGAGAGATCAAACTTGCATTTGTGCCCCCGAGTTAGTATAACTTCGAAGAAAGGCACAGTAACAGTTAAAATGAGATCTTATCTTCAATCTCCTCAGCTCCAGTGACTCCAGGTTAACAATTTACAGCCGTTCATTGTAAGGAACATTTTGCAGTCCGGGGAGACCTTTGTGAATCTACACTGGACATCTTAACCTGGTCAATGTCCTTATAAGTAGGGCCAGAGACCACACTGGGCTGTCATACTGCAGGAATGATCTGACTTGAGATGGAGGGATAAAGTTTGAATGAGTGCCCCCTAGTTAGTTTAATTTCGAAGAAGGCACATTCACAATGAAAATGAGGTCTGTCTTCAATCCCCTCTGCTCTAGCGACTCCAGGTTAACAATTTGCAGCCATTCATTGTAAGGGACATTGTGCTGTCCAAAAAGACCTTACATGAATCTACGCTTGACATCTTAAACTTGGTCGATGTCTTTAAGTAGGGCCGGAGACCACACTGGGCTGGCATATTCCAGGATTGATCTGACCAAGACCTTAAAGGTCCATACCATGGTATTACAAGTGCCAGAAGCAAAACTGCAATTTTTATTGAAGGGGAGATGCAGAGACAATCTCTGACCAGTTGTTTTTCCTTCCACTGTCATCAGTGGTTTGTATTGTAATTTTTTTGTAGTTTTCCCTAGTTAGTTGCTTCCCTCCACATCAAGTTTCATTTTTCCTCTATCTCTTTCTACGAGTCATGAATGCTGATATATAATACAGCACTTTTAGTTGCTTACTAGACGTTTCTAAAAATGAAAATCAGAGTAGGGCCAAAGTTAGGTATCAAACTTGTAAACCTAAAATAATGGCTGGTTCAAATGATTGCCAGTTACGTCGAATGAATTCCCAGACCTGCGAAAAAAGCTGGGCAGTCTGCTTTCTTCCTTGATCACAAGCTATCTGGCAAGAACTGTGCCAATGCCTCCTTTTCAGTTACTAATCAAAACACGGTTGGCTTACCTTAACTTAGATAAACTTAATTGAAGTAGCTCGATGAAGCTTTCTTACCAGTCCGCCACGACGACTCGCCAACTACCTATAACCAAAATTTAGTTCTTTCTTAATTGGGTTAACTGTGTTCATACTTCATAGTTGGAAAATATTTAATAAGACTTTCACACGTTAGCTTCCAGACTTGATACCAGTGGTGTAGGAATTGGTTTGGAACTTCGGAATGGCTGAATGTTCCAATGGACCCCCCTCCCCTATCATTGGCTGACATTGGTTTAGTTGATATCCTCAACATTCTTCACGGCTGTCAGCTCGTATCCCCAGCCGAGGCTAGGATCATAATAATGGTCTGCGTGGCCCAAGTTTTCAGTGCCTGTGCTGTTAGAATTGTGTAATCTAAACCAAAAACAATGAATTGTATGCAAAACAACCCGCCAAGTTTCAGCCACGAATGTCTGATACCAAAAACGAGCTAACTTTCCACTCGTCAGACGTACAACCTAACTTTAAACTTGGCGCATTTTTGTGTATTTAATTTTTTTCCTACTTGACAATGTATTATTTTTTCGAATAAGCATATGCAGTGAACTATATCATAATAATGTTAAAGATTTTCGATACAACATCTTTTGTTTGAATTACTTTTAATTAACATACAATTCATTTTCACAACTCTGATGGTGGTATTTTGTTGAACCACTGCAATATAGCTTGTTATATTCGATGCTTTTAAAGCGAGGTGAGTTTATAGAGAGTGGTAATCCCTTCTGGGATTTTCTGCTCTAGCTGTTTGTGTGGGATATAAATTGTTGCAAATTGTTTGTAGTAACCGTGTTCAGATTGATTGTTTGATTAACCGACTGACTGTTTCTATGATGTGTTATTTCGCTTCGTGTACCTTGAAAAAATAATGAAACAGCAACAATAACAACGGCGACTATGAACTTAGCGGCAACACGTTAGTGCGAAGGTTTGATATTGGTGTGGATCTTCCAAACGAGAGACTTGCAGTGTGCCTAGTTTTAAAGTTGGATTGTATGTCTGATAAGTGGAAAATTTGCTCGCTTTTGGTATCACAGACATTCAATGGCTGAAACTTGACGGGTTTTTTTGCCTACAAGTTATTGTTTTTTGGTGTAGATATCACGACTTTTGGAAGCTGCACCTAACGTGATTTTTTGTAACTCACAATGTTTTGGGTTCTTTACGTTTTTGGTTTTAACGTTTTTCTGATGCTTTAATTCTAAACTTTAAAACATGTTTGGTATTGAAATTTGTTTAGATATTATTTGTTTTGGAAATCGATGTTATTTTATATTGTTTTGTGGTTTTTGGATTTCGTAGCCGAATAATTTATTCTAATGCAAACTAGCCTAACTAATTGCTCACAAAAAGAGCCAAGTATTAATTCTACAGAAATAAACCCATTTCAGATAAATAATTCTCATGGTGTTTTTTATTGCGTGTGGCAGTATTTGTAAATTTGGCAGTAACATTGCAATTTACAGTTAGTTCTGCAAGCCAGATATATGCCGTTACAGCACGTCATGTGGGGGTTTCTTTACGTTTTGGGATGCAAGGTTTTGTTGACGCTTTACCCTTGAACTTAAAACTTGGTTACTTTCGGCAATGATTCTTGTTTAGATATCGGTTCATTTGGTTAGTGATGTTGTGATTTTATGAGTGTGGGTTTTTTTGATTTGGTAGTTGAATAATTTCTTTTAATGCAAAGTAGAAATAACTAACTCGTAAAAAAAGGAGCTAAGTGTTAATTGTACAGAAATTGCATACTTCACATAAATAATTCTGATGATGCTTCTTTGTTGACAGTTTGTTGATGGGTACGGCAGATTTTGTTTGCATTAACAATGTGACTTAATAGTTAGTATGGAGGAGTTACGCAAACCAGGTATATGTCGTGACGGTGCGCCATTTTAGTTTAACCGACCAACGCTTAACATGCACCCGCGAAAAAATACGAGATACGTGACCCATGCAATTCCTTTAACAACACCGAACAATACTCTCAGGGTTAAGAACAATTTTTTAGGGATACGAACAATACTTTAACAATCAAGTCCCATTACGCGCCAGTGAATTTACTAACCCAAGGACCTTTCAATCTCAAACCACCAAATTTATGCAGAATTAATGTCGACCAATGCACACTGCAACTTTAATTTCATAAGGTCTTCCAAGACGTTCACAATCGGTTTCTAAAAGTCTATGGAAATTAACATGATTTCCGGGCCACCAGTAGCTAGCTACTCAGTCATTAACACAAAATCGACCATCTTTGGTAGCAAGTTTTTCCTAGAAAGAGTAGTCCGACGAACCAAAACTGGGTGCCTACCTTATAGGGACGTAATGCTCGATCGTCCAACCGATTTGCAGCCGTTTTTGTCGCATGCAAGTATTTATCCAGCTGCTCGTTGTAGTCTATAAAACTTTTTCTCCAGATAAAAACTTCATTGCCGCCTTTATGCAACAACAACAACAATGAACCAGCAACAATAACGACAACAATAACAACTCGGTTTCGACACCCTGGCACGTTGCTTGATTTTGTCTGCATAAATATACTAAAATATGGGATCCCTGCTAGTTTTATTCCAGTTAAGCTACGGATTGAGATAAAGAGAATCTGAAACAAAATCCACAAGGGCGAAAGAACCAGCAAAGTTTCAGCCAATCAAGGTAGTGATATCGGAACAAGAAAGGCTGCCACCAAGTTGCTACATTATTTGCCAAGCTAATCCCACCGAGTATTAGATCAAAGGTTAAATAAAAAACCTAACCTTTGCTTCAATCCGTAGCAATGGTCAAATTTTTTATTTAACGTCTGAGGTAATAGTCGGTGGGATTAGTTTGGCAACTAATGTAGCAACTTGGTGGAAGCCTTTTTTGTTCTGATATCACTACTTTGATTGGCTGAAACTTGGCGGGTTCTTTCACCCTTGTGGGTTTTGTTTCAGATATCACTTCTTTTGGTTGTTTATTTTGGTTAATTATTTTGAAAATAGCAACACTAGTAGTTTTGTAATTTTCTAGTCAGTTATTAAATGTTATCGACAATTTAGCAGCTCACCTCGGATTTTACAACCATTGTTGTCATTTTTGTAATTTCAAGTGTGTGCCATATTAACAATGCCGTATTTATGGTTAAAAAACTAAGCAGAAATACTATTGTGGTTAGAGCGGTTTCTGGTTAGACGTGAATGTTGAAGTAAATACAATCAGTCTTTTGTCCAGTTATATGACAACCAAAAATTTTTCTCATTGGTTTAAGGAAGAATAGGGACAAGAACTAACATTTAAATACACGAGTATTGTTTCTGTAACTACCTATTTTTGTACATCAAGTTTCTCATCCTAATTAGTAAAGGTGGTAGACTTTACTGTAAAGTTTGACCCAGCCTCCATCTTAAAGCCGTAATTTCGATGGTTAATTTCTCTGCTGTCTTTCAATATATTCCACTCAAATTTAGTATACAACCTTTATTGAACTTGGTGAACATATGTCCGACCCTTCATTAATTTCCGATTTGACACATCGGAGATCTGGACTTGAGCTGGAATCGTGATTTTCATTTTTGGCTTGTTGCTCTTGGCAAGACGCGTTTCAGCTACGCTCTCTACAGATCAAACTTTGTTCTATAAAGCTGGTTCTCAGGTTATTTTACAGGTATTGCTCTGTAGCTGTGCCCTTTCCATAAGGCCTTTTCTAATTGGTCAGGTGGTTCAGGGATTAGGGAGCTCTAAACGACCAGATTGATTGCTTTACATTGTTTTAAACATTGTTATTGTTCAACAATGCTAATCAGCAAACGCCAACAGCAAGACGCAGACTGAAGATTAAAGCGTTTGTTTTCATCGGTTTGTGCAAGCCGTAATTGATAAAGACACGAAACTTTAAACCAAGTTGATCTAAACTGCATGGTACGCTAAAGTGGCACGAATTAGAAAACAAAAACGAACTCATTTGATACTTAAGGTAAGGTTTGATATAATGGTTGGACACTGCAGTAAGGTTTCACGTGGACTAAACAGTACAACAACACTGCAGTATCAAAGGAAAGTTTGTGTTCCTATGCTGCTTTGACTTCGGATCAGTCAAACCACCTTAAGTATCAAACTAGTTCGTTTTTGTTTTCGTAAATACAATTAAAGCCAGAACCCAAATTGCCCAAACAAAGGAAGAAGAATGTAAGGCTACACACACTACTACTTTCTTGGCTAAATTTTGTTCAGTGTTCTTCAGTCACGTCATCTACTTTCCATTCATCCCCCTACTGATGATACATATTGCCATATATCATCTTTCAATATACATATCACTTTTCCAGGCATGGAATTTCATTATTGCTTTCTAGGAATTTCCAGGTTTTCAAGTACTTGCACGAACCCTGAGCTGTGCTAAGCCCACTAAGACGATTAGTTTTTAAACATTTTCCAGCGATGTCGTTTAGCCAAGTAGAATGCTTTATCATTAGCTGATCTATCTTGTGCAAAAGGAAAAATGGTAAAAACATTTGAATACCGCAGTAAGGTTTCATGTGGACTAAACAGTACAGCAACACTGCAGTATCTGAAACCTTACAGGAAAGTTTATTTTTGTTCCTTTGCTGTTTATACTTCGCATCAGTTAAACCTTACCTTAAGCGTCAAACGAGTTCGTTTTGTTTCTTCTAATAAATAATTCGCTAACCTCAAAAAGGATAAACATAAGGAACAGTAAACAGTGCCTTCAATCATAATTAACTACATGTGTGACCGTTGTTGCGTGCTTATTGCTTTATATACTTCTGTTAAATGAACAAGAATTATTTGCAGTATTCTAACCCCAATGTGCCCCCTTTTGTCGTTAAAGGTAAAACCATAGATTAGAAAGTTAACTAGATATACCGTCTTATTTCTTCCCGTCCTACGCGGAGCTCTGGCGGTAGTTGCGGCTACTA
>JAHWFP010104841.1:86137-106977 GCA_023313725.1 Lithobius niger | reverse complement strand
AATTCGTAAAGCACAACAGCACTTAAACAGATGTAATTTTCTCAATTGTACATTTGATTATTTAAATTAAAAATCATAAATTTTTATCCGTGTACTAAACAAGTAAAATGAAACTTCAATCACATATCCTTTTTTTTTTTACGGCACACTTGACGTTTTTTTTTTGTAATCTATGTGCCTCTTTTGTGGCATACAGTAATGTCAAAAACTGGAAAAACTGGATTTAATGTTACTTGAAATTTGCTGGAGTGAGTACTTCAATCATATAACTACTTGGCTATCACTGAGTAGTAATAATCTAATTGGTAATAAGGATAATGCTTCCTCTTCACGTTTTCTCAAAGTGTGGTTGAATAATTGCTAGTGCCAAGTGCTATCGCCGAATATGATAATAGAAATGGGAGGCTAACCATAAAAAGACACAGGTAAGATGTGTTTATCTTTGGGCTGCATTGCTACTAGAATTATTGATTTTTCAAGGATCCTTAGTTGGGATTATTGCCCAAAAGAGGACAAAGTTGGTTAGGGAAGGGTAACGGGACAATTGTAAAAAAAAAAAAAAAAAAAGTGGGGGGGTTACTTTATCATAGATAACGTTAGCTTAGGTGGAAGCAATGTAAACCACTGTGCAGCCACCTGCGAAATGAATCAATCAATATTTTGGTATAGTCAGTGGCGTAACTATAATGAGGCAGCCGCCTCTGGGCCCACCGACTTTGGGGGACCCCATCATTGGTCCCAATTTAAAGTTTTTTTGGTAACCAAAACGTATCAGAAAGTAAGTTATTGCTATAGTTCCATTTTGTGTGGCAAGAACTTAATTTTATTTTTGAAGGGGGGAAGGGGCTCCATTAGACTCTCTGCTTCTCTGGCAAAAACACCATTTTAATAAAGAAGGATCTCGCCTTGAGTGGAAAAAATTGTATTTTTCTTCTTTGAAGGGGGCTCTTTCACTGGGCTTTTGCCTTGTGTGGGAAAAACTGCATTTTTTTAAGAAGGGCAGCCTCCACTGGGCTCTTGCCTTGTACGTCAAAATAGCATTATTTTGTGTGTGTGTGTGGGGGGGCTCTTGGCTCTTGCCTTGTGTGACAAAAACTGTATTTGTTTTATGAAGGAAGGCAGCCTCCACTGGACTCTCACCTTGTGTGGCAATAACTGCATTTTTTTTTATGAAGGGTGCCCTCAGGCCTCGGGGTCCCAATTTTTAAGTTACGCCTCTGGGCATAGTTGAGTACTACTGACAGTTATATGAGTGAACAGTGCCTCAATGAACTATATTAAAAATATATTTCCAGAATACCCTCTTTAGTTTTTATAGTTCTTGAAAGTCTGCGTGCAAAACAACATTGGATTATAGTCTATCAAAACTTGAGCTGTAGAAATCAAAACTGAAAAATCACCTACTTAAAAACTTAAAAATGAATTTTCACAGTAGACCATGTGACATTTTCAAATCAAAACACGAGTAAGATTTCATAATATGTTGTTACGGCAGTGTTGTCTCTGAAAATCATACTGGCTTCGTGCAGTAACAAAGCCAGCATTTTGGCAGAAAAGGGGCGAAAACAGGTGCTTGGGAAGGGTTGTACATCCTCCTTGGCTGTGTAATCACTAAAAACTGGTTCGCGCAACGCTTCTCTGCAACAAGTAATTGAATTGATCACATGTTCAAGCAGTGAAGGTAGTAACACTATTAAGCAGTACAGGTGGTAACAAGGTTTTCTTTTTCTTTATTAAGTTATTTTTTCCCTTTGTTAGAGGCAGCCCACTGTTCTGTCTTTTAGCTGTTAAACGTTGGTTGGTTACCTACACAGAATTTCTTTATATCGCTTGCTAGTCCATGCAAACAGCGCTGATCATTACTGTGTGTCACGACCATGCTATGTGTACCTATAAATGATGTCTTCCACCTCTAGGTTGGCACGCAGTTGGTTGCAGGGGTGCATTTTTTTTTTTATTGAAATACAGACAACGTAAATCAAAATAAACTGGTAAAGTGATCGTATGTGTTAACATAACTTTTAAATGTAAGATAAATTAAATATTATTCAAATTAGTGTGGGAATTTGAGTTTGAATTAATCTGAATTTATTTGCTTCTCAATAGAAATGGAATTGCCTTAATATTTGCTCAGTTTGCTGACTGAAATGCGATGGGGAATTACGCTCATCATTGAAGGGACCAAAAAACGATAAATTTTTATAAAATTATCACTTTTTATATGATGGGGCAAATCGTATGAAGATTAGGCATTGCAAAATTACAAATGAATTAACCTCGTTATTGTCAGTGGTGTGCACAGTAATTTTTTGTGGTGAGGGGCACAGTGTATGAAGGGGCATCCTGCTACTAAAAAAACTGAATAACTAGCTAGGTGGACTGGGGAAATGCTGTTAGCTCTCCCAGCTGGGCCCATGCAGCAACTGTTCAGCAACCTTTTTTTTTTTTGGGGGGGGGGGGGAGCAACTTTCCAACATCATCGAATTTTGAGAATGTGGGCCCATATGACATTTTGAAATAAATCACTAAACTAAAGTTTGGCCTGTGAAATGGTGATGCCAGACTCTCTTTGGAGTGGGGGGGGGCACATGTCCCTTGTTTCCCCCCCCCCCCCTAATGAGTACTACGCCTCTGCCTACTGGAAACTCGTCAATAGTTAGAGCAGCCATGGAGTGACTATTGTACTTATTGAATATGGCGGTTGAATGGGAGTTCAGCATAGCGAGCTGGGAAAGCTGGTCTAGTCGGTCACTGAAAATCAGACCGTGACAAAGTTAAACAAAAATCCAATTTTCACAACTCCAAATATAATGGGTAAAAATGTGTATCCTTTATAATCAATGATTTTTAGCTGCTGGAGCTATATACCTTAGATGACATTGCTTTATACTTACTCGATTTTAAAACCGGTTACTCTTTTTTTTTTCCTTTCAGACACAACCAGGTTACCCAAAAAAGATGAAGAAAATGGGAAAAACTATTTTTTTGTGTCGCATGATGAAATGATGGCGGATATTGCAGCTAATGAATATCTGGAGTATGGAACGCATGAAGATGCGATGTATGGCACTAAGCTGGAGACAATCCGAAAAATTCACCAGGAATCCAAGATGGCTATCCTTGATGTGGAGCCCCAGGTACCTGTTTTCTTGCAGTCTTTTCAGTAATCTACAGCCTGTTGGCTGTTCGTTTTGTAGTTAGATATCCATGTTACCACTGGACTTCGTGCATTGTGCAATAGTTGTATGTAATCAGGACAAGCCAGTCGGGTGCAGACGAATGCACATTCAAACATTTGTGTAGTGTTTGCCACTGATTTGCCCTCTTTTCAATCAGTTTTGTGCCCTTTCCTACTTCGTAACTTGTGCAACAGTTTGCAAAATTTGTGCACACGTTCAGACTACGCAATTGTTTTACACCTGCCTACTAATTTTAAAAAAAGACAGCGGGGGGGAAGTGGGATATTTCTGACCTTTTAAAAATTGGCAAAGTATGTAAGCTGATAAACGGATTTTTAACCACTTTCGTTATGGTCCTAGATTTCTCCATGTATTTCTCCTGCAATTTACGTTTCGGTGACGATGACAATGCCAATGTTCACCCAGAACCCACACTGGCAACACATATTCAATTTTCGTTGCGCTGTTATCGTTTTTGTGCCAGAATTCCCCTCCCATTTCCAAAATTCCTGAAAGTGGTTTCTGCTCCACTACGCTGCTTTTCTGCTGTTTACATTAATATAAATTCACAGTTACCTTCCCGTGGTGAATTCATCTTAAAATGGATACCTAAAATAATTTTTTAGTTGCTTAAGAAAATGAACATTACCTTATTTTTAGCATTCTCCTTCTCCTTATGCCTTTTGATCTAGAGATTAAAGCTTAGGAGCCTTCCGGTGCCGCAATCCACTGCACATCGTTGTGCGCATCCTTCCTCTATATAAAGTGTAGTGGAGCTCGTTGCTTCATCTTTTCTTCTCTACGCCTCGACCACGTCGGACGTGCTTCTCGATCTACTGCCACACCTCGTACCAAAGGTGCACTTCGTGAACCTCCAACCTAGACGACCAGTCTGCCATCGTCCGCGGTCGAATTCCCATTGGTACCTCCTCCGCTTTTGGACACTTCCACCCTGCCCTCTGCGGTTCGTTGTTCCCTCTGTTTCCAAGCGGCTTTGTCACTGGAAATTTTGACAGGTCCCTCTTCCGTTGGCCCTTCCGCGACCGGACGATCCACTCTTCACCACAGCCACTACTTCCCCTATTGCTTGCGGACAAGCTCCTGCTCCGCCCAGTTTCTTTATTGCCAAAACATATTAACCTGATAATTTTAGCATTACATTTCCCAAATGTGATGTTCTCCTGGAGGTTTCTTCCGGTGCACATGTGCGGCGCAGTCCTCCCTTATAAAAGCGAGAGCGTGGACACTTTCGGCATTCATTTTCCTCCAGAAGTATATCTACGCGTCACTTCTCTTAGGGTTCTTCGCCTTTCGTACGGAATTTGGATTCAACCGATGATGGCCGCCACTCCCAAAGGGCCTGCTTCATTGGCTGCTCTCCCTCGTGCTCTTACTCCCTTCGCCCTCGGCGCCCGATGGGTTTCTGCGCTCGACCTAGCCGGTGGACCGGCTCTCATTCACCGCCCATTCACCGATGCTCCCTTCGTCGAGGAAATCGTCCCTTCGGAGTCGCCACTACAGGCTGGCCAACATACTCCGCCTCCGACTTCCTTGGACCTTAGTTCCCTTCGCCTGGACTTCCAAGTAGCGAGGGACAACTACCGAGAAGCCAAAAGGAATCTTCGTCGAGCGACGGCTACTACATTACCGCCCGCTCGCAACTCTCCTTTGGACCTGTCATCTAACTCATCCCGAAGGGGAAACAGCGTCTCTCGAAGCGAAGTCCAAGACATCGTTCACAACGCCGTCCGAAAGCTGAAAACCAACCCGATGCCTCCGCCATCGTGCACGTCTTCTGCCCGTCACGCCCATACCCAGGACTGGGTCGCTTCCACTTCAAGCCACGAAGGCCACAAGCGATCCGCCACCTCTCCTCCTGCCACTGCCACGAAACGAAGGGGTACCTTTCCTCCCACCAAGAGACCCCTTCTCCTGGATCCACTCCCTACACCGGCATCTCAGACGATCCCTTCGCCCGCCACCGCCCTGCCGGTCGATCGACGCATCCACTTTCCAGACGACCCTGCAGACGATCCCACACTGCCTTTGGTATCTCTACTCAAGGCAGTCGAAGAGACAGTGCCAGACTGTTTCCTTTTCAAGCCTTCACAGTCTGCCGATGCCCCGGTCATCAACGGAGGCCTCGAAACTGGCTTCAGCTGTGCCCTTCGGGACAAGGACGCCAAACCACGCAACTTGCTTGGCCATTCTACTACACAGCTAACATGCCTCCTTCGCAATGAAGGTTCCCTTCTTGGCAAAGGCGACCCACTCATCCTTGACAAGGACCCCCCCGGCTTCTCGCCCTGGCCCTGAAAACAGCTTCTTTCGCCTTCTCGGAGACGGCGCCACAAACCCACACAACTTCGACACTTATTCCGAATGTGAATTTCTCTGCAGTGAGGTCAAAATGGACTTCGGCATAGCCCTCTCCATTCCCAAGAAAGCCCAAAATCCCTACGTTCGTACTGTACGAAAATGACAAATGCCTTCGTTTGAGCCTTCATGCGGCGTCACAGTCTGACGTCCTAAAGACAGCCGTTAACGCCCTGTGCGGGAAACTTTCCGCTGATGCAAGCCCAGAAGAAATACGGAATCTCTCATCCCTTATCTCACAACTATTCCAGAAGGCGAGCTTTGCTACTTACCACTCCAACTGGGCTACAAGAGCCCACTTCAACAACACACTTCTCCTTCGGGAAGTAGCCCTTTCGTCCGCAAACAACCTGATCGTTTCCACTCGGCATCGGCTCCGTAACCAACAGATAAACAAGTCAGACACCCTGTTTCGAGGCCTCATCCCTACTCTCGCCCCACACCTTGACATCTCAAGAAAGTCGAAACCACTTAAACACAGTACCTTGTCCAATCGCCCCTATTAGAGGCACAGACGCACAGGCCAATCCCCGTTCCCCAGCGAACGAATGGAACAAAGCCACTCACACACCACCCTTTAACAAAGCAAATGACAACTCGTCCTTTCAGCCGAGGAACCAACACCCCTTTCGGACCGACACTCCACGCTCCCGTTCCGGCCAACGCAACCAACAGAAACGAGCCGCAACTCCAGATCGACGCAGCTGCATCTCGTCAGTAGGGGGCAGGAGCTCCTTTCGTAAAAACCAACAATGACACCTCCCGCCTTTCCTGCCTTCCAGTCCGGGCGAGACTTCGCCACTTTCTTCCAACCTGGCGAAACCTCACCCACAACACAGAAATAATCTCCATAATCAATCATGGCTTTTGCCCGACGTTCCTAACTCAATCGCCTTTAAAGACGTCTCCCCCTTGGAACTTCGCCCCTCCAATATCGAAAGCCCTTTCATTTGAAGTCTCGGACCTCCTGCGAAAGGAAGCCATCAAGGAATGCCACAGTCCGGGTCCAGGCTTTTACAGCCCAATCTTCACCTGGCCAAAGAAGTAAGGAGGCTCTCGTCTAATTTTCAATACGAAACCTCTAAACAAATACATCCACAATGAACACTTTAAGATGGAAACACCAGAAACCATCCGCCATTCATTTCAACAAAATGACTGGACAGTTACGATCGACCTAGAAAACGCCTACCTTGACACCTCTTTCGCTTCATCTACAACCAAAAGGTCTACGAATTCTGTTGCCTTCCCTTCGGCCTGAATGCAGCTCCAAGAATATACACAATGGTTCTAAAACCAATTCTGGCGTTTAACCACTAGCACCAAATACAAGCCAACGCTTACCTGGACGACTGGGCTCTGAACGACCCGAGCCCCCACAAGCTGGAACTAAACAGAGACAAGACCATCTCCCTGCTAAACAAACTGGGGTTCGGTGTGAACCATGCAAAATCCTGCCTTTCACCGGGCCAAGTCTTCACCTTTTTCGGGGCCTCTTTCAATCTACAATCGGCCGAATCTGTCCCTCTCCAGACCGTATAGAAGATCTTCTTCTCCACATCCAGCTCTTTCGCAAGCAAACAAACTTTTCTCCTCGAGAATTAAACACCCTCATCGGGAAGATGGATGCAATGGCAAACCTCGTCCCATACGGCCGATGGATGTCAGGCCCCTGCACCACCACCGCATAGACAACTGGGCTATCAACCAACTAAAACCAGACAAACAGAGCCCATTCGTAAAGGAATTTCCCTTCGAAACCCAATTATGGTGGTCAGACATAACAAATCTCACAAAATCGCTACCCCTCCACGAACCTCCACCCGACCTCCTCATCTTTACAGATGCATTACAAGTCAGCTGGGGTGCACACCTAAACAACCTCGAAATCTCGGGCCTTTGGCCAACACCGTGCAAAGACCACATCAACATCCTTGAACTACGGGCTATCCACCTTGCCCTTCTTCACTTCCTTCCACACATTCAGAACCAAGTAATCCAGATCCAAGCCGACAACACCACAACCCTGGCTTACATCCGAAAGGAAGGAGGAACGAAATCAAGGCCTCTGCACCACCTGACTTCGAAAATTTTCAACTTGTACATCCCAAACAACATTACCCTACTACCCTAACACATCCCAGGCAACAGGAATGTGATTGCAGACTCTCTATCTCGCCGAAAACCACCATCAGGCGAATGGTACCTCAAGAAACGGTACCTCTCTTCAACATCTGGGGCACACCAATGCTGGACCTATTCGCCACGAAGCACAAGACCAGACTTCTCCACTACATCAGCCCGATTCCGGACGAAGCGGCAGTAGGAGTAGACGCCCTGACATTCCCATGGTACAACCTATTTACTTACTTCTTCCTACCTTTCAAACTACTTCCTTAGGTCCTTCAGAAATTAATAGAAGAAAGCCAGAGCCTGTTCCTCCTAATAGCTCCCCTCTGGCCATCGGCAGCCTGGTTCCCTCTCCTACTTGACCTAGTAGTCGACACTCCAAGAAGTCTACCCCTTCTACCAGATCTTCTGTCTCAACAGAAAGGATCAAAGCTACACCCGAACCTTCCAAACCTCAACTTACACGGGTGGCTACTATCGTCAAACTCCTCAAGAAGGTGGAATTCATCAAGAAGAAGAACGCATCGCCTCTAAGGCAACCAGAGACTCCACCAACCGCATGTACGACAGCCACTAGTCCAAGTGGATTCATTGGTGTATTACAAAACATACAAATCCAATCGACACCCCCCCCCCTGGGCCCGACCTCCTGAAATTCTTCCAGACTTGTTCAACATCGACAAGCTGAAAGGGTCAACAATCCTCGTCTACCGCTCTGCCCTAAACTCAGTCTTCTAAGCCGCCAACAGGACCAAACTACTTGACGACCATCGCATCTCAGCACTACTTCGATCCTTTGAAAATGAACGCCCTACAACCAAACGAACCGTAACCGACTGGGACCTGTCCCTTGTCCTGCAATCTCCTAATGGAAGAACCATACGAACCCATGCAAGACAGCTCTCTTCATCTCATGACCCGCAAAACTGTCTTCCTCGAGACCCTGGCAGCCAGCCTAAGATGTTCGGAAATACAGGCTCTCTCTGCAGACCCAGCCTACTGCATTTTCGGCCCTAACTTCTCCTCTGTCACACTACACCCAAGAGCATCCTTCAGAGAAAAAACACAGAAACCATCAGAACCATCAAAACCGATCACGTTTCCAGCCCTTTCCAACCTCGTAGGCAACGAACCAGAACGCCTTCTCTGTCCAGTCAGAGCACTACGCTTCTACCTAGCCCGAACACAGCATGAAGACATCTGTAGAGGCAGAAACCAACTCTTTTCTCCCTGTTGACCTCCAAAACGGCGAAACTTCAGCCGCTATGGTATCACGATGGATTAGGGAAACAATCGAAGCAGCTTACGACAAACAAAACATGAGTAAGAGCATGAGGGTGACGGCACATAAGGTAAGAGCAATCTCCACATTATGGGCCCATCACAACGCCACCCCAATCGGACCAGCCTGAACCGTGGTCAAGCCCCCTTAAGCACTCAGAACGAAACAGAAGCAAGCCATCCATGAAGGAAGCAAGCCATCCAGAAGGAAGCAAGACCTATAAACAACGGTCCTTTTCAGAATCACCAATCCCTACGAAAGAGATCCAAATTCCTGTTTCCACACTGTTCTGAATAAAGTGCATTTTTTTCTCTTCGAGATAAAAAATTTGGGGTCTAAGCCTGCTTGTATCCCGGGGCGCCCGTCAAGCCGGTGCCCGCCACCAATTTTGACGAGGTCAACTGATAATGCTAAAATTATCAAGTTAATATGTTTTGGCAATAAAGAAAGAACATTTTGCCGGCCCCCAACCAGGCCGGCTAAAAATGGTTTCTTCTTAACCTAACTCCCGCTCTATCTCCCCTCTCGAGTCACCGCCTGACATATTGAGAGTAAAATGAATGCCGAAAACGTCCACGCTCTCGCTTTTATAAGGGAGGACTGCGCCGCACATGCGCAGTGGGACATGCAAGCAGGCCCCTGCGCACCGGAAGAAACTTCCAGGAGAACATCACATTTGGGAAATGTAATGCTAAAATTATCAGGGTAAGTATGTTTTTGGCAAAAAGAAACCATTTTTAGCTGGCCTGACTGGGGGCCGGCAAAATGTTCTTTTCCTGTCTTCAAGCGACCTACTCAAGGCCAAGGAGACCCATGCCCCGCTGAAGTTTCAAGTGAAAAGTTCGACACCTTTCTGGTAAACTCAAACAATCCCGACCCCCTGTGGCCCTTAGACCTCTCTTCACTGTCCTTAACTACTCCGGCACCATTCCTCTCTGTGCAGCCTCCTACGGACGAGCTGTCTAGGGAATAAGTCCACGAATTGATGGAGTCTGCCCACCGTTCCATTAAACGAAAACGATCGCCCTCACCTTTGCCTACTCAACACGCTCATTACTGGCTGGCCGCATCAGCTCCTAAACGCCCACGATCCACTTTAGACCTTCCAAGTCCTTCCGCACCGCATACCTCTCCGCATTCTATTTCCCTGACCGTTCCACCATCGGATCGTCACATCATCATCCATGACCTGGATGACTCTGCATTCCCTAATCAGGAGTACCGTCTCTCCGCTTCTTCCGGGGACTTCTCTTCTACACACGCTTACTTTGATGCTCTCTTTCCGGAGGACCCCGACCTATCTGTTTGCCCGAACTTCTCAAAACTGCAGAGGACATAATTCCGGATTGTTTCCTCTACAAACCTGCCTCCAATTCATCGGACGCTCATTGTAAAAACTGCGGTTTGTAAACAGGTTTGGGCTTCAACCTTCGTGACCGCCTTCCCCATCAACCGGCCGTTCTCGGACAATCTACTTTACTTAAAATGCTCCTCCGCACTGGCGGCCTCCTCTCGGGGAAGGGTGATCCCCTTGAATTGGATAAAGACACTCCTCATCCTCGATGTGGTCATGAAACCAGCTTTTTCAGACCTACTGGTGACAGGGCTGCGCACCCTAGAAATTTTGATACCTATCCTCAATCGGAGTTCCGTACAGCTGATTTGAAACTGGACTTTGGCACGGCCTTAGTCATTCCTCGTCGTGTATCCATTCCGACTTCAGTCCTACGTGACAACAGTCGCATTTTGTGTCTTGGCCTCCGGGCGGACGTACTCAATACGGTTGCCAACGCTCTGTATGAAAAATTCTCCACTGACCCTCCTCCGTCCGCACAAAGAATTTGGCCTTCTTCATTAGTCAAGTGTTTCGCAAGGCTTGCTTCACAACATACCACTCAATGAAATGGTTTACCAAAGCTCTTTTTAATTCAACTTTTCTCCTTCAAGAAGTAACTTTGAACATTGCTTCGAACTTCAATGACTGTACACGCCAAGAGCTCCGCAACCAACCTATTCAGGAAACCGATATGTTGTTTCGAAGACTTATCCAAAACTCACTCCGCTCCTGGACATCTCGCAAGCCGAAACCCTTTCGACCCAAACATCCGCATTTTCCTAAGACCTCCTTTTAACGCTCCATCCGCTCGGATGCCAAGGATGATTGGCACCCTTCCTATGCTCTGTCTACTACTAACACCCTATCTCCATCTCCTCCTCGGCAAGACCATACGCCCTTTCGCTCCTCCGGCCCCAGTCATGGCCGATAGTGCAACTTTTACGGTCGTAGTGCAACTACAAACAGACGCGGACGATACTCCTCACCAGGCCCCCCCGTCCGCGACAATGCTCTCGATGCTGACATTTACCTTCCGACCTATCTGGTCGGTGGCCACCCTTGTCATTTTCTCTCGGCCTGTCAAACAATCACATCCGAGCCCTTCATCCTTTTCATCATCCGCGACGGCTTTCGCCCTCAGTTCGTATGCCACCCACCATTCCGATCTCCCCCTTGGTCCTCGACCACCTTTGTTTCCAGCCAACTTTCGGAAAAAATTCACATCCACCTCATCAAGGGGGCAGGCAATCAGGCCTTGTCCCAAGCCAGACAGGCCAGGTTTTTACCGCTCGATCTCTCTTTGTCCAAAGAAGACAGGCGACTTTTGCCTAATTTTCAATCTCAAACTTCTGAACCGTTTTATTCGCAACAATCATTTCAAAATGGAAACTGTCGACACCATCTGCCACTCCTTTTCCCAAGGAGATTGGACGATTTCCATGATCTCTGGGACTCATATTCACACATCTCCCCTACCTGCGTCTGTCCGGCACCTCTTCCGATTTACCTACGTAGGTTCACTCTAAGAGTTTCCATTTGGCCTCAATGCAGTGCCCCGGATTTTTACTGCCATCCTCAAACCAGCATTGGCAACACTCCATCAACATCAGATACGGGCAAGTGCCTACTGGACGACTGGGTCCTCTCCCACCAAAACGAACAAACTTTACTCTGCAATCTCGACTTTTCCGTGTATCTACTTCGAAACTTTGGTTTCGGCATCAATCTCCCCAAGTCTCGCCTCGTCCCTTCCCAGCGATTCACCTTTTTCTGTGTCTTCTTCGACCTCAACCACGGCAACAATAATGCCATCTCCGGACAGAATGTCACACCTACTAACGACGATCAGAGACTTCCTCCGCCTTCGAACTTACACGTTACCACAGCTAAATTATCTCTCGGCACATTAGACTTAGTTGCCAACCTAGTCCCTTACGGCAGGTGATGCGACCCCTCCATGTTTTTCGCATTGCAGAATGGCCGGACGCCTTCCTCCAACCATCCACAACTCGAACATGTCTGGTGCCTCTCTCCTTCCTTTTCAAAACACTGCTTTGGTGGTTATACCCTCTCACCCTAAGGCAGACAGTTCCTCTTCACTAACCACCGCCGGACCTGCACGTCTGATAGATGCCTCCCTCTCCGTATGAGGAGCCCACATCAACAACAACTTAAGCCTCCGGCACATGGTCCCCACACGACCAAGCCCACATCATCGTGGGTGAACTCCGGGCCGTTCTATTAGGCCTCCACCATTTTCGTACTCAAGTCACGGGGAAAGCAGTTCAATTACATATTGACAATACTACCGCCGTCGCCTACCTTTGATGAGGAGGAGGGAAGCGGTCCTCCTCTATCCACAACGTGACATCTGACATCTTCAGCCTAGCATCCGCCTTCGTACAACGATTCCGGGCATCCACAATGTGGTTGCAGATTCCCGATCCTGGAGGATTCTCCCATCGGGAGACTGGTCTCTAAAAACGTCCATTTGCGAATCTTTCTTCAACATTTGGAACTGACCAATGGTAGACCTCTTTGCCACAAGGCACAATGTGAAACTTCCCCATTTCGTGAGCCCAGTCCTGGGCGACCAAGCATGAGCAATAGAGGCCCTGACCTTGGAACCATCTGTACGGCTATCTCTTCCCCCTGCTCAAACTCCTTCCACTTGTCCTTCGCAAAGTCGCTCACTCTCCCGGCCTATTCCTTCTCATTGCTCTGAATTGGCCGACAGCACCTTGGTTTCCGATCCTCCTGAACCATATCGTCGACCTGCCGAGATGTCTCCGGCCCGACTCAGACTTGCACCAAAATTCACCACCTAATCACCAAAATTCACAACACCAAAATTCACCACCAAAACACCAAAAATCACAACACCAAAATTCACCACCGTCCGAGATCCCTGCGGCTACACGCGTGGCTACCATCATCTGACTCCTCGAGACAGCACACATTTCTAAAGAACAAGCCTCCCGCTGCGTTTCCAAAGCTATCCGCTCTTCTACCAACAAGATCTAAGACAATTATTGGCGGCGATGGATTCATTGGTTTCGCACACGGGAAGTTCATCCACTCCTTCCCTTTTACACTCTTACCTCGCATTCCTCAACGACCTCTTCACGGATGGCCGCAAAGGTTCAACCTTTTTAGTCTATCGGTCGGCCCTCAACGTCATCTTCCGTGCTGCTGGTAGCCATGACCTCAACGATTTTTGTATATCCTCCCTTCTCAAATCCTTCGAAATAGAACAGCCTGTCCTCAGACGCCCCTTTCCAGACTGGGACTTATCCATCGTCCTCACAGCACTGCTATCTGCACCTTACAAGCCCCTTGCTTCCTGCTACCTCAGCTACCTCACCCAGAAAAGGGTTTTTCTCATAGCCCTGCCTGCCTGCCTCCGTTGTAGTGAACTACAGGCCTTCTCTGCTACTCTCACTGACTGCTTCGTTTTGGCCGATGATAAGGGTGTAACCTTAACTTCCCGCGTCTCCTTCCGGGCAGAAAGAGAAGCCCCATGAAGCCCCATGAACGATTTCACCCCTTCATCATCCCGGCCCTGTCTAACATGCTCGGGGACAAACCAGAATGTTCCCGATGTCCCGTCCGAGCCCTCCATTTCTCCCTCATGAAGACCATTGCTCCTTCGTAGTGGTCGTTCTCAACTTTTCATACCTTTCACAAATAAAACAGGTATAACATCAGCACGGATGATTGCTACTTGGATAAAGACCGTCATTCTCCAGGCCTATCAGACCCTTGGTGTTGATTGCTCCGACCACAACATTCGGATCACTGCTCATGAACTTCGAGCCATGTCCACATCTTGGGCCCACCACTGCAACATTCACATTACCGACTTCCTTGAAGTGGCCTCCTGGCGACATCCATCTCTCTTCACGTCCCACTACCTTCGGGATATGACATCCAAAGCGAAAAGACTATACCGCCTGGGATCTTTTATCGCCGCCCGGCGAATTCTGTAACCCCTTAAGCCATTCAGTCAGCTTTCGCCACATTCAATTTAATCTCCTTCATTCTTGACTGATCGCAAAGTTTTTTACTTTCTTGGAACCGGTCCGCGGCCCCAGGGTGCCTGTCATATGGCACCCGCCGCCTTTGACGATGTGTGTGGAATACTAAAAATGAGGTAATGTATATTTTCGTAAGCAACTAAAAACATCAATTTACCAGGGTCACCTGGTTAAAATTGGTTTCTATGTGCCATGAAAAGTTCCATTACCTATAATTTTAGTAGCAGTCCCTTCCTTTGGAAGGCTCAATCCCCTAGTTGAAGTTGGCTTCACTGGCATGCTCGCAGCTCCCTTTCCACTGCGCATGCTCGTGGGCCTCCATATAAGGAACTGCCACATTGCTGACGCGTGGGTCTCTCTTAGTCTCTCCCGTCCTTCTTCACCGTTATACTAGGACCTACAGGATTCTTCGACGGACTCTTTCTCGAGCTCCCGCTTGTCCTAGCTGGTATCCGCCGGACCTTGTACGCCGATATCATCCCTGCAGATCGCTTCGGACTCCTTCTTCTGGTCTCCAGTCTTGCCGCCGGTCTCCTCGGCGTGTATTTCCAGGTTCCCCAGAATCCCATCTTTCAGGGCTTCAAGACTCCCTGCTTTCTCATCGGTTTTCCGTTCCCGGCCCGGACGGACACTTTAGTATTCTCTCCGGAATCCACTGGAGTCTTCTTACTCTACCAAGCTCCTGCCATCCAGCCGGCCTGTCACCTCCGGACTCCCCGACCATTCTCCATGGATTCTCCGGTCGTAATTGCCTCTCCGGACTCCTCAGCAGCCCGCTGACCTGCGGTCATTTCCCACTTGTCTCCCGGTATGTTGCCGGGTTACAGACCCGCTTCGTTTACGAGCAAGACGAACTCACTTCCTCCCCATGGCATCGGATTCCTCGGCCGCCTCGTTTGTCCCAAGCAGCCCACCCCCCTAATCGCGATGGGTGCTCACATTTCGCCAAGTCTTCAAGAATTCATCTCAATCGTCGCCATCTTCTAGCTTTTGCTTCACTTGGCCGCTTCCTGAACTTCCACTTTGGTCTTCGGACTTACCACCACAACACGACCTTCTACTATGCTCGGCACACGACTCTCGCTTCCGTTCCCTCAATTTCCTCGGTCCCGGCCTCTGTCTCCACTGGACTCCCTGATATCTTCCAACTCAGCTCTGCATCCACCTTCGCCTCCGGTCCTTGCCCTTCCAGACCATTCTCTGGCACCTGCGAACCCGGTATCACCCTCTTCTCCCTGCCTGCTGTGCGCTGAACTTAACCATTTCGTATTTCCCAACACCGGATCCTTCGGACTCCATTGTTTCTCCTCCGGCCTTGCTAGGTCACTCCCCGAATTACCTCTCCCTAACTCCAAGATCTCCGATGACTGTCCATGGCATCCAGATTACCATCAAAGGTTTCACCTGCCTACTAAGACACTAGCCTACGCCGCATATGGAGAAAGACCCATCTACACCAATCCTAGTAACATTATGCCCCCGGGCTCCTCTCCCGGAATCTCCAACAATCCCGCCTCCTTAAGCCGTTCGCTCAGCAGCGTTCTTCGCCTGACCATCTACCCCACTTCAGACACCTCGGCCTCCGCAAGAAGACGACTCCACTAGTTGTATTCTTATATTTTAAAAAAAGAGAGAGAGAAGGAAAAAGAGAAATCAACATACAAAATACATCAAAGAAGTCAACAACAACATCCATGACGACATATTAATCCACAACGTCCCATCGTAGGATTAACACCAGCACCTAGCAGCTAGTATCCTTCACTAAGGGAAATTGGAAATTAAGCCAACAGCGAAAATCATACACAAGAAATAACGTAGTTCAGTAAGCCACCTTTATGCACTTACGTTTCGTCGGAGTGGCATGACCCGGATTCGAACCAACTACCCAGTTCGCCCCCAGATCACTTGCATAGCGCCTTAGTCGCTATGGCCACATCCTCAACTGGCTGTATATGATTTTCGCTGTTGGCTTAATTTCCAATTTCCCTTAGTATTATTTCCAGCGATTTATGTCTATTTATTAAGTATCCTTCACTGACACCCCTTGCGATCAAGACTGTTCTCAGGGCTTCCGTCCTCACGTTGATTCTTCCTATACAGCGACTCCGCTCCTCTCACGGTCTCTTCGGCTTCTTTTCCCGCCCCGCAACGTGAGGGTCGGTATCCATCTCTACTCTCTCGACGGACTCCTCGTCTTTCTCCTACAGCTATGTCTCACGATCTCGACTGAGCCTCTGTAAGGCCAGCCTGGGCAGTATCCTTCTCGGACACCCCTTGCCATACAAACTGTTCTCGGGCTTTTCTTCCTCACATTCACTTTCTACACATAAACTCCGCACCTCTCACGTTCTCTTCAGTCTCCTACTTCCGCCCCACAATATACGGATTGGTATCCATCTCTACTCATTCAACGGACTTCCCGTCTCTCCTCTACATCACCTCTCCTTCACTCCTGCCCCTGGGAAGCCGGTACAAGGAAGCTAAAGCTACCTTTACGGGAGGTGTGCTTGGTGATCATGTAATGTCAAATCTTTTATTGTCTGCTTCTGCACTGGTTTAGCCGGCATCATCCAGTTTCCAAAAAACACTCAACAGACTGCACTTATCGAAAGACCCATAAGATAGGATACCTTTCATAGTTGTAGCATATCCGGGATAGTTCAAGTCGTCCACCAGTTTGTAGCTGTATTGCGACCCATCCGCCCAATTCATGATCTTAGGATGGGTGAAAGCATCTTGGTTTTCTCTTACTAAGCGTATCTCCGAATTCACTGTGTTCAAACTAGTGCCAATGATGGGATACTCTCGATATAGGTACGAATCCACCTGTGTCCACCTGCAATGTTTCCTTTAATTCTAGGTTCTTTAGGGATACCGAAAATGACATTTTACTCTTCTTTTTATTTATACTTTACTCAGCAGGTTCAAAATGGTGCGATTATGCGGTTCGACTTTTTCCATCTTGAGTTTTTCAGCGTCACCTCGACAGGAGTTCTCTGAGGAGTACGCGTTTTCTAAATACAATCGTGGGACTTTTTTTTAAACTCGATTTGAGATGGAGTCGTATCATTACTGTTTCCCCTTGTAAATTCAGGGAACGATTATTTTGCTCCGTTAGCCAGTCTTGTATCACTAATTATGTGTCTGGTTACTGGCAAGTACACCAAATTATGTGGGGTTTGTACGATGATTTAACTCGGAAATACCTTGGGAAAAATGCTGTGCAACGTAAAGCTGCACGGCCTGTCCATTGACGTACGATCTACCTATGATGTCAGGGTGAACCAGAATACTGTTGAGCGTTAATATGTTTACATTGTTTACACCTTCATAAAGACCTTGACCGTAAACCTTGTCGTCAAGCCCAACTTGTCTAAACGTATGTTTGCCTAGAAACAAGACCACATGGCATCTTTATTTTCAGAATACACATCAACATATTTACGTTCGATTGAAGCTCTAGCGCGTCGTCTTGACCATCGTTCAACAGCGCATCTTTAATGTACACATTCATTCATTCATTCAAATTTCGTACAATGTCGTTGGTATTTCGATGTATTTCCAAGTGAAACCATTATCCACGGAGTATTGAAAGACATTGTTTGCCTCGTCCACGCTAGGAAAACTGTGATACGTTTGTGTGTACCAACGCCACACGGTGCTACTTGGATTCATCCAGATAGAATCGATGCTGATGCATAAATCCGTCGATTCACCATTAACTACGATGTAAGCTTCCATTTTTTTTTAAATTCAAAAAAATAAGGATAACGAAAACGTATACCTGCATGTTTTACGTAGAAATGTTTGACATACATTATGTCTTGGATGTACACTTGGATGAGACTAACTAAACCCTTCATTGTCGTGAATTTTCCAGCGACATTAGCGATATGTTAATGTATAGGTAAAACCGAACGATTCGGTCCCCCCTTTTGTGAGAATGGCATGGCAAGAAAGCTTTCAGACATTCAAATAGGAGTTGAATTAAGAGTTTTCGATTGATCCACTGTCTTTTGCTGGCACTGAGAATACTGTTAACAGAATTGTTAATGAAGTGGATTAAGCATATGCAAACCTTCATGTTGTTTAGGTATTATACTCGGAAAGGGGGATGAAGAAAGAGAGTTTGAACTTTGGTCCAAGTTTACTAACCTATTCGATGATCATGACATGTTGTTTGTACTGAATATAGCCATCTCGAAAATTGAAAATTCGATAGATTTGTTTGCCGGAAAGGGATAGGTAATAAGAATAGTAGACAGCGTGAATGCAAAAGTTATAAAGAGTGTTGCGTTTCAACCCACTGAAAGAAACCAAAACGAGAAAGTGTAGGTTGAAAGACGAGCAAAAGACATACAGAACAAGAGGAAAGAGCATCGATCAGCGCTAAGCAGAGATTAAAGTACGCATCAACGAAAAATCAACGAACTGATGAAACATCGAACACGATTTAAAAAACGTGCGATAAAAAAAATGCAGACTCGCCGCACACTCGTAGAACTTACAAAAGAAATTGATGAAAAGGTTTATGGAGAGTATTTTCTAGAATTTTTCAAGGCTTTGGTTTATACCCCTCAACCGCTGTTGTTAGCCGCCAAAAAATATCCAGCTGCCGTCAAGCCAAGCAGCCGGGAATAATGGCTAAAGCTGAAAATATTGAAGCTGTAATGAACCCAAATAAAAAAAAAACTGTTATGAAATCGGTTTCAACTTGTATCTTGAACTGCTCGACTGTCGTGTATATCATCGTTTTAGAACCAGTTTTTCTTGCCGCCATCAACTTAATTATTTCTATGGTTATTACCTTTCTGGTTACTTTCGGTTTTGATTTAGCATTTGAATAATAATGTCAAGAAACACTGTGCTTGCTGTTGTAACGGTAGTGTCAGTTGTTAATTTTAATCCTATCTTGACACCACTCAAAAAAAACCACAGAAAGTTTGCTTGAAGTATTCAGAGTTACTAAATTGTAGCACTAAATGACTTTTCTTAATCTTCAGTATTGCGAAAAAAAAGTGGCTGTTGCCCTTACTTTATATGATTGAGATCCTTTTCCCTTCAGCGATTCCACCATATTTTTGTTGTTGTTGTTTTGTTATTATTGGCTAGTGGCCTAGCAATGCAGTATGCCCCCCCCCATCCCCCCCCAAAAAAAAATTATAAAGGAATTTCCTTCCATGTACTGGAGAGAGTCTCATCATTGATATCTTTGCTTCAATTCGATGGCTTCAGCCGAAAATTAGCCGTCAACCGGTCAAATTTATAGTAAAACGGTGGTGGACAGACAAGTTGCAATTTAGCCCACATTTCTCTTAAGCTGGCTGAAAATGACAAAGCAGCTGAGGGAGTATGCTATAGTTGATCCATTAAAAAGTTTCGCCACCACAAAGTTGAGGTCGGTGAAGGAAGAGGAGGAAGACACAGACGAAGAAGATGAACAAAGAAGGTCGTGGTCATCAAAACGGGAGGAAGAGAGTGCTGATGCTACTGATGACGACAAATAACAAAGTGGAACGTGGTCACAGAGTGATTCGGCACAGCCCAAGTCAGTGAAAACAACGTAAATTTCACTCGTTGCCAGTTCAACCATTGTGAATCAAGCTGTCATCTCAGAACCCTCTCCAACATTGGGTCCATTATATACACCATTGTCTTCAATCCCGAGATTTGTTTTAACAATCCCCTAGAGCTCCTGTACAGGTATTGCTTCGATCTTTAGAGTCTAGGAGGGTCAAATATTGGGGATGACGTCAAAGTGTTATTTACATAAATATTTCAAAATACCAAAAGGCAACGATTAACATGTTTGGATTACGGTACAACGTGGAGCTGGGAGACCTCATGATTGGCGATAAAACTGTCAAAATATTCAAGAATGACGTAATATCGGGTGGAAAGCAATACCCAGGTCAAAATCAGCAATGGAGTTTACTAACCCAAAAGGACTTGCAATATGAAAACCGAAATCTTGGGCTTGTGCGCCCAGATTCTGAAAGACAGTAACGCCATATACCATAACAACAATACCAACTCTGGAAAACTGAAATCGAATCGTAGTTAAAAGTGCATGCATATTATCAGACCGATCCGAGAGCATTTGAAAAAGGAAAAAAGCGGCTCGGGTGTAAACCAGAATACAAGTATGGCCCGCATGAACTGGTGGATTGACTATGACTCTTTAGATGCTCATGCGGATGAAATTATGGAAATTATAACAGATATAAAGGAGAGAGTAATTATCGCCAAAAATGAAAAGTGGCACATGTGCCAAAACCTAAGACGAGTAGGCATCCACTAATGACAGGTCAAACACGTATCAAAGACTATTTGAAATGAAGGGGAAAAAAGACTGAAGACTTTGATATCTGCGCAAGATGTAGGATGTGCACATCCAACTTGACTGTGTCAATGTACAAAATATCACCAAACAACAGAATACTCGCGCTACATACGACTGGCGACAAGGATGGGAAAAATATCATTGTTAGTAACCA
>JAHWFP010104841.1:39996-81137 GCA_023313725.1 Lithobius niger | reverse complement strand
GTTTAAAATCTTTGGATTATGCTGCCCGTCTCACCCGCTTGGGTCTTAACTCTCTTGAGCTTAGGCGATTGAAAGCTGATCTCTGCCTGACGTATGGCATCTTGCACGGGCAGGTTTGGGGTGATTTTTCAAATCTCTTCAATTTAGGCCATTCCGAACGCACTAGGGGTCACCCATACAAGCTTACTGTCCATAAAGCTAACTTGAATTGCCGTGCCCAGTTTTTCTCTCACCGGGTTTTGAATTGTTGGAATGCGCTCCCGGCTGCTGTTGTCTCTGCAGTTTCGTTGCCATCCTTCCGTCGAAAGTTGGAAGAGTGTAATCTTAATAAATATCTTCGTAGATTTTAATTCTTATTGTTCTTTTTACTTCACTTTATTTTATTATCTGTTTTAAGATTGACAATTGGCTTTAGCCAAGCTTTAACCTACGGTTATTTTATTTTCATTATTTTATTATTATATTTTTTAGAAACGTTGACAGTTTCACCCGGCTTTTCCCCCCACTAGTCCCACACGTTTGGCGATGCCATCGGGGACCACTGTGTCCCTGGTAGGTCTAACCATGGTGGTAAGGCATTCGTGACCCTAACCCATACCATCAACCCTTCCTCTGCCGCCGAGCCATCGTCTTCGTTTCAAACTTGTAAATTCTTACTTTTGTAATTTTAAATTTTTAGTTTTAACATCGGATGGCAGTCAGTGGCAACTAGGTCCTTGCCATTCCAGGTTGCATTTGCAACAGACTTATTCTATTATTACAATACTATTTTGGGGGTCAAAACATGAAAATATGTACTGCTTTCTCGGGGTATTGTACAATTGCATTTGTTGTGTTGTTTGTGTGTTTCTAAATTTTTGGCCAAATGTTAGTGGTCTTTGCTAGACCCTTTTTGGTTCCATTTTCCCTTTCTTGGAAATAAACACTTTACTTACTTACTACTTACTACATGATGCAAAAAATATGGCGGGGAAAAAAACGTTATTTTGGATGTAGAAAAGAAAGTTCTGTAGGGAGGGGTTTATTAAACAGAGCCACTAACTCGCTATTGTTTGAAATGCATTTACCGAGTTGTCAATACTGTGGAACTGGGACTAAACTAGAAAAACGGCTAGCTTGAGGAGATCCCAGTAGCAATGAGTCTGATTGAGGCCTGTAAAGATCACAATAATGCATAATAGAACAGAAGATTTGAACCAGACATTTGGCCAATAGACAGCTAGCTGAAACTGTCAAACTCTTGAACAATTATTGAACGCTTTGTTGGAAGGAATGGCTCGCCACTTCATTATTCTGGAAGGTAATGAAAGTGAAGGTTAAAATGGGGATGGGGCTACCCAACGAGCTCGAAGTACACAATTTCAAAACAAACGAGAATAGTGAGTTTAAAATTATTTTGGTAAGAAATAACATACTTATTTTAAATCCTTTATCAATAGGTTGTCACAGTTGTAGAATTTGCATAAATTTTACAGAATTGACATGACCCGTCTGTGTCCTTGCACATTGCCAATCATGCATTTTCTGCCAAAATCCATGTAAATTCTACCAAACAAATGACTGTAATTTCTACCAAAATCCACGTGATTTCTACCAGGCTAGGGTTATTAACCCTAAATTTGGGGTGGAGGGCCATGTATGTTTAGGGATATGGGATGGGGGGGGGGGGGGGGCAGGAAGGTTTCATTTGGCGGAGGGGGCTTAGGGGTAGAGGCAAACCATTTCGCTCTAAAATTGACGGTTTAGGAAATATGATGGTTTTAAAAGGTTAATGCATTTTACGCTATTACATTGTTTAGAGATGGGTCATAATTTGTTTATAGATTTTAGAACATCATTCTCACCTTCTAGCTATTACATCATTTACTATTATTAGCATCAGCCAAGGGGAATTTCCCTATTGGAATATATGAAAAGCCAAGTGATGTTCCCTGCCCATCATTACCAGTCAGGAATGCGCACTTAGAAGAGCTCCCCATCACTGTGCATTTCCAGTTTTTTAAAAGAAAGAAGTAGAAGAGATGTATACCAAGTCTATTTACATTTGCACCTGCTGTGCTGAGGTGTCCCAGCACAGCAACTTGTCAAACATCTTCCCAAATAGCACCACTAACACCCAGCTAAGGAATTTTGTCCAAGTCCTGTGTCATTCGATACGCAAAGAAACCGTATGTGACAAATGCTGCGTGGATACCCCAATGACAAAAGACAACGATGGCAGTTTCCGCAATTACACGGAATTCCAGAATGATAGTGGTTACCGCTCCCTCTTTGAGGACTCCATTCTCATGATGATCATCATCAAACCTGCGATCGTGCAACTGTTGATCACCTGCCTGACCAGCCTCGTGTCTTGTAAGTTTCAACTCTGTCTAATCATGAGGTTTTCCAGAGCTGAGCAAATGCTGGATTCTGGAGTGTCCACCTACATGCCCCGAGTCGACACGATGTCTCGAGGCTGGTGGAAGATGCATACAAGAAGATTTATCACGTAACTGATAACTTTATAGAAACAGCAGTGGTTGGGCCATAATCTGTAGTCGAGACTGTTACCAATCTCCAGGTCAGGGTTTGAAAGTACGATCCGTTCAAAGCTTCCTCTTACTTTCCCGCCGAAGCATCTGAGGAAGAAGTTTTCGTAACCCAACTTTTACTTTCGTGATGTAGCCATAACATACAGCTCGAAACAAAAGAATTGCACGTCAGCAGTGACAGTTTCAACTTGTGTTTTGGGAATGATTCGAATTGATTCAGCAATACAATGAGAGTTAATCAAATATCTTCATTAAATTTTGCCCCTTTCTCAGATGACACCAAAAAAAATCTTAAGGTACCATGGTGTCAATTGTCGTGGTTTCATCTTCAATTGTCAGACGATCACCCTGTCTATTCTGACCCTGGTTGTGTAGCTTTTAAAGTTTTGTAAATTAATTCAGCACAGTGCCAAGTCTTTCAAAACCGTTTTGTGCTTTCCCTGTGTTATATAGGTTGGGCATGGGCAATATGGTGTACCTCAGGCATCCCCCAACCTTTAAAAAATGAGGGCCATATAGCACAGTTGCTTATCTTTCTCGGGCCGAATTTTTCCTCATCTGGTATTTATCGATGTTAAGATTAAAAGTGAAAACTCCAATGCGAAGTAGTGCATGCAGATGGTTATCGGCCATTCCTGAATGAAGTCAAGATCTTCCTAGTTTCGAAAAAGGAACCTTTGCTTCACTCAGGGAAAAGGAAAATGTACCTTCAAAAGGATAAAAAATTAAAAAAATTGCATTTGATGAAAATAAAGCACAGGCTGGATAAAAGTGCTTCGCAGGCCGCATTTGGCTCCCGTGCCATAGTTTAGAGACCCCTGGTGTACCTATTTGAATTCCAGCCTTTCTATACATGTACAGTTCAGGAAAAGTGTGGAATAGAAAGATAATGGCGGATGGCTATTACCTGTTGCTGTGTATTTGCACCAATAAAGACTTTTCCAGTTATCTTGGTGAAGATTGTTTTATTATGCCAGTGTGTAACAAAGCATTCCAAAATATTTCTCCGTTTGCAATAGCACCTCGTTTATCCCAGCCCCGATTATCCAAAAATCCTTTTTTTGAAAAACATTATGAACTTTGACGATTTTCAGACACGAAAGACATATCAAGCTCATTTTATTTGTTTCTAAAGGCACTTTACTCCAAATTCTAATTACATCATGACCTCCATTTGTTCTTTTTCAGGCATTAAAAGTTTTAAGGACAGCTGAATTCTCTCCATTTGTGGTCTTCATTGCTGCTCCATCTCTGACAAATTTGGGAGACGTAAGTACTCTGTTTTAATGCATTTGTGCAACATAATAAATGTAGTGGGTAATTTGGGCACCATAGTAATTTTGGAGTTCAAAGCTACATCATTGATGTAAGAGGCTAAGTAAGTACCTTAAAAAAATAGATTTATTTGTGCGTGCTAAACTGCTAATCAGGTTCCACTTCACTACCATGATCTTAGCCAAATGATTTCAAATTTCATTTGAAATATTATACAGGGTGGTTCACAAAAAACTGATGACCCAACATTTTCTAAGTCTAACTCTTTAGTTAGCACCCCCTCAGAACCAGGATAAGACAGAATCAAATCTAACGGAAAGGGAAGATTTCTGACGTCTCCTGGTTCTGAGGGGTGGTAACTAGAAAAGTTGGACTTAAAAAATCTTGGGTCGTCAGTTTTTTGTGGACCACCCTGTATATTGTTGGCTCACTCAGCTATTTTTCTGTACTAATTTCTGCATGGTATATATATACATTAGGGAATTTAACTTATTCATCTTAGAAGGATCCAAGTCATTGTTTTGTTAAACTCTAATTGTGTTAGAGATGTTATGATGTGCAGATATTTAGGCACGTATTTGAGGCTGATTAATACTACACAAAATAACAGTAATACTGAAGCACCCAACTTTGTTTCATTAAAATCTCTCCAGGTGTTTCCTGGCTAGCCAGATTACTGTAGCACTTCATTGGTAGTACCTAGTGGTGTAACGATTCCAATATCGATTTGGGTTCTGACTGCGGTTCCTTGATATCGGAACCGCCATCTTCGTTGACCGATACTGATTTTCTTTCAAAAGTCGGCGCAGACAACTAAGTCACTTGAAGTTGTCGTCTACTTATCATTTTCCAGGGCTATGCGATAGTATGGAATTAATAGTTACAGATCTTGGTACAGAAACTTAATTTCAATTGCTTAAATCATCGTAAAACTGCGCTTATTTTAGTGAGATACGTACCTGTTGACATCAAGTTTTGTTCAGCAGTTTGCATCACATTAACTGTAAAATCCCCTCTAGAATGGTGACATAGTAGGCAGAATATGTTACAGTTTGTTTAAAGATGTTAGAACTTCGTTATAATTAAGTTCCTGCCTGTTTTGATTTTTGTTTCGCAGAACCTTTAACCCTTCACCGTCATCTAGTTTCTAAACCGTGTGGTCAATTGGACTCAACAATGCATACAATAAATTTAGGCTGCAAAAATCTTCAAGCATGCAAAGTTTTCTTGAGACTCGTATGCATCCGACTTGCAAAAATCTTCAAGCATGCTTACTCAAGCCCTATACTCGAACATAATTAATTCAATATTATTATTTTTTCCATTTGCTGCGACACTGCCATGCGGTAATCGTACTTGGTAATCGTAATAATGTTTGGGCTTTGAAGATATTTTATAGTTAAAAGAAAAGGTACTTTAGAGACACGCTGTGCATATTGTCACAGGTAATTCAGTAAAGTTTGTGTGATTCAGATAGATTTATTGCGCTGGGCATGGTTTGTACGCAGCCACACATTTTTGTTACCTGGATTTGGAATAATATCTGCTATTGTAATAATAATAATATAATAATAATAATAAATAATTTTACAGCAAAGAAACTGTATCGGAGAGCGAAGGAAAGGGCTACTTCCACTTAATCACAAACCGAAATTACACGACTCTGAATGATAATAAAAACAGTAAAAGTAAAACAGTGCAGGTTAATATACCCTAAGTCTTATATAAAACAATTAAAAAAAAAAAAAACACTTCATAAACCTGGAAAGATCTACACCCATCACAACCTTTTTAAATTCAACATGTGGGAAAAAACGGAACCATTCTAATAAATCTGAATTTAACACCTTGAATTGAATATTAACTTTATAATTTTGTTTCTGAAATTAAAGGAAGGTGTTAAAATTGTATTTTAGTATTTTTCAAATAAATTTTATTTTAATCATCTTTAAATTAATTTTTTAGTAATAGATAACCTTGACTATAAAAGTGTGAATAGAAAGTTGATTAACCCCTTCAGAACCAGGACATACGAGTGGAGGTCGTTTTTTAGAGTCCCATGTGTGGCTCATGTTGGCAATGCATTTCAATCTCGCAACCTCTTGGCTTCAAGACTACATCCCTGACCATTCGTCCGTGATTGGCTCGTTCCTCTTGGGTTCCCTCCTGTATGAAACTCGCTTGTAGGCCCTGTTGTTCCAAAAACGTCTGTAGTTACATTTTGCAATGACTCTGGTAATATGGTATTAAAATATTTAATATGGTATTAAAATATTTGCTCGATTTCCAGCTTTGTAGAGTTTTTTCTGTATTGTCATTATTAAGCGTCTCAGAATCACTAATTAATAGTAATATTAATAGCTTAATAATGACGTAAAGCCTTTATTCCATTATAATGATAGTTCAGTTTGCAACTGTGTTGGTATAGATTATGGCATTTTCTACAAGGAGAATGCAGGTAATCACTAATTCGCGTCAAGTGGTGTGAAGACGCTCTATCCTTAATTTATGCAAAATCTGACCTCACTTCCGGTGTCCTCTCTGCTGTCTACCTCACGCTTTCTGTTCACCTTTCCTTTCGCCGTGGCAAGAATTAGTGGTTTTTCGGCCAGTAGCGAAGTTGGCTTGGCGATCCGGGAATTTATTTTGGTTATCGAGACACCTATGAAGCAGCCGAAGGTGTTACGATTGGATTATTAGATATTTTTATGGAGTTTGCTGTGTCAATCGCTTTGGAAATGACAGTGGTAAGTACGAAATAAGCAATCACAACAAAGATGGTGGCGCTTTAGGCCTAACGAGGTTATGGATAGGGTGGATCTGACAGTCTTTGTAGGTTTTGGTAATGAGACAGAAAATGCACAGAAGGGGCCAGGAGAGTGGCCGTGTATTAGAAATTACCCTGATTCCTGGGTAATGAAAGGCAGATGGCATTGAGAGTGGTTTGAAGGCAGGGAGACTGGGCTCGTGCGAATTTTCAGAAACATCGAAGATATGGTGGGAGCTGATTGGAGTGAGAAAATACTCATAGTGGGTTGGGGATAGGCCGAGTATTAAAAATTACCCAGATTGCAGAGTAATAAATGCAGAGGGCATCGAGAATTGAGGGCAGACCAGGCTCAAGTGAATTTTCATGAAAATGGGAGATGTACGAGCCAATCGGAAAGAAAAAGAGACAAGAGTGGGCCGAGTCGGAGGCCATGTATCGCAACGGGCGGCGGAGTGTGATTTGCGGAATAGAGATATTTATTAAATATTAGTATTATTATTAACAAATCATAAATAAATAAATATTACACAAAATGGGAACGCCTGTCGTGGACAGGAAGTAATACGGGTGGATTGTTGTGTTGGTTGGAAAAGTGTGACTGGGGTATGCGCCCAAAATTAGATTTGGTTAGCACGAGATACGTCGGCCGTTGGCAGCATAATAGGGCTAGTGGTGGATCTGGTGTTCTTGTTTTTACCAGAGGCAATTCAATCGAGAGCATCCGTTTTGGGACAGATGGAATTGGCACCATTTCCAAAGTTCAACGATACCGTATAGGGTGTAACGATGGGGCACGGGCCTTGCGTCCTGGATTTTTGGCATGACCACCGACAGTGTCGGGTCTATTTGGTGTATCTTTCCATACAGTAGTGAAACTAGTCCAACTGGTGGTTATCATGTGGTGGTGGTAAACGGGCGTGGCTTCCAGAAGAGGTCACAGCTGTGTTTTTTCATTTGGCTGATTGCGTTTCGTGAGTACATGCTGGTTGGTTAGTGTTATTGCTACCAAGGTAGCTGGACGGAATTAGGTCCTTGTTCCCATGGTCGATCGTGTTGGTGATTAGGTTATGTCCTCCGCCGACACAGAGGACCTGATGCTTGAGTTTAGGCACAAACCTTGTGATGTGGCCGGAACCACGGTGGCGTCCAGAGTGCCGAGTTGCCTGGAAGAGTTATGCTTGCAAGAGGTCACGTTGGGTGACCTGGTGTCCAGCTCGCCAGGTGGAGCCGTGGGAGATGGGTTGGAAACATTTGGCAGAGTTATCTTGCACAGGGTTATGGTGTTAGAACAGTGTTTGTCAGTGTTTGGCAGTTTTAATTGTGAACTCGAATAGCTAAGATGGGGTGTCCTGGACTAAGCACCCATTTGGAAGATGTTGGTTTGTAATTCCAGGAGCTGGCGTTGGAAGAACAGTCAGTCTGATGCTGACAAATCCCCCAGTAGTATTTCTTGGTGTGAACCACTGGGCCCACAGTAAGTAGCTTGACGAAGGTGGACAGCATTCTTGCATAATCCTCACCCGCTCACGGCCTTCTGGCTAGGACAGTTGGCTTGTAGTTTCTGGCAAATGGTGCAGGACTCCGGGCCATTGAGTTGGCTCACCTGGCTCTATCCTAGGAGTGGGGATCATTTTTGGGTGCTTGTTTTTACGGCGCAGTTGGTTGGGACCCTTGTCGCTGTCTGGTATGTGTTGTTGCTAGATGGATGGCGCTGTTGCGTGAACAGTAGGCCCCCCGTGGTTGTGCCATATTCCGGTGGTTGTACCATATTCCCACCCTTTTTCCCCACTGGTCAGCCCACAGGCGGTTACTGGGTTTCTATGTTGGGGTCTAGATGCTTCGGGTGTGGACACATACCTTGTTTTATCATAGAGCTTCCCGTGCGTCCAGCAATGGCATCTTTACCATCCATTTGTCTTTACCACCCATTTGTCATTAAGACCTGGTTCCGGGTTATCCAGATTGCTTCGACGGGGGGCTACAGGCGAATGGCCAAAATTACTTATTTTGTGGTATACCTTCATATAACTGGGTTAATGATGGCGTGTTCACACTTGTACGGTGGCAGCACCACGTGGTAAAATCTAAATCCCATTCGTAACACAGTCTGGATGATTCTGCGAAGAGAAATGAAGATTCTACCAGAGAATTTGTTCTTGCCGGAGAATAATAATAATAATAATAATAAAATACAATTTGCTGAACTAAAAGGGCAGCGAGACAGGACAGGGTGAGGAGACCCACCACTTATGCCCAGCCTCCCGTTAAATAAAAATGTTAAAAAAAAATAAAAAGCAAGCCATAAAAAACAAACTCATTATTGGTTATAAAGCATTGGCCAAAACAAATGCTGGTGAAGATTGGCCTTGTTCAACCCACGTTTAAACCCCTCCACCGACGTAGCAGAGACAACCACCTCGGGAAAGGCATTCCAAACTGGCACAACACAACATGAGAAAATAATATTTTCTGGTATCGAGACGACAACACTGACGAACAAGTTTGAGGTTTCCAGACGTAAAGTAGTGGCGAACAATAGCTGCACGACGATTCACAGAGGTTGTTATGTGGCAGCAGTGAAGTGAAGATTTAAGGTCTGACTTAAAGAAGATACCCAAACTCCTTACCGAATCAATCAGATCCAAAGAATCATTATCAACCCTATAGTCAATTAACATGTGCGAATTTCCCACATGCAGGCGCATACATTTGTCTGTAGCTAATGGCAATTGCCATGTTTCCGACCAAACTACCACTTCGTCAATACTTTCCTGCAATGAGACTGCATCCTCAGAGGAGACAATTGGTGAGTGCAAGCTGAAATCATCTGCAAACTTCGACTGAATTGCCGAGGAATTTGAACAATGTAGGTCATTAATGTATAGCACAAACAGCAAAGGACCCAAAACAGACCCCTGTGGAACACCACTGATCACTTTCGAGTCACTAGACTTGATCCCAGATATCACCACGTGCTGTGAACAATTTGTGATGAAGGCATTTAGCCAAATCAACAAATTCCTTGAAAAACCTAATAAGTCCAATTTAAATAATAATTTAGAGTGAATCACCGATTCGAAGGCATTGCAGAATTCGAAAAAGATTATGTCGGTATCAAATTTGTGATCAATAGCGTCTGACCAATGATCCAAAGCCAATAAAGAAGAAGAACAGCAGACCTTCCAGGGAGGAATACGAACTGGTCATCTTTCATCAAGTTATGATTTTCGATGAAAGTCAACATCCAGTCCCTCACAATTGATTCCATGATCTTGCATGGTACTGCAGTTAGGAAAATTGGACGATAATTTTTTGGGTCAGTTGGGTTACCCTTTTTAAAAATTGGAACCACATTGGCTGTACTCCAAATAGATGGAATTTTCCCCTCGTGAAAGGAGCTTGAAAAAATTTTCATGAGTGGGAATACTATTTCGTTAGCTGTCTGTTGGTAAAAGAAGGCCGAGAAGCCCTCAGGGCCCAAAGCATGACTAGGTTTCATTTTATTGAGAGCCGATAAAATTTTGAGAGGTGTAAAATTTAAGTTTAAGGATCTAAGTTCTCAATGTAGAATCGGACAAAACTGTGTTACGTAGATTCCTGCCCACCACCCTGGCGTTGGAGGTCTCCAGAAGACAGTGAAGAGGAAGCGTGAGGTAGACAGTGAGGAAGACGCACGAAGTGACGTAAGTTTTTTCATAAAATTAAGGATAATTAGATGCAATAAGTTCAAATGAACCGTGGTCAAGGGAGGCATCCCATTCGTAACACAGTTTCGTCGGTTTCTAGTCTGAGAACTTATAAATTCTCCGGCGAGAACAAGTTCTCTGGTAGAATCTTTAGTTCTCTGTGTAGAGTTACCAGTTTTGTTGTTGTTGATTTTTGATATTAGCAACTTCAAAATATTTTTTCCCCCTAACTGCTCTATTCTGCATGCAATTTATTTTAACTAATGTCTGTGATGTTGGCTTCCTAACAGTACTCGTACGGTAATGATAACGCTGTTGTAGGCAATTGTTAGGCAATTGTCAGGCAATTGTTAAGCTTGTAAGAAATATGCGTGATCACAACACTTAACAAAATGTGACATGTCAAAAAAGGTAAATATAAAAATACTTTCTGTGTACCTTGTTGTTGTTTAATTACCATGTAGGGATTGGATCCCCTGCCCTTCCCTACAATTGAAAGGAAGCTTCACTCGGACATCTTCGGTACGTTTAACAGGCATTTAACCATTTAACTGGCATAAGAGTTACACATCTGGCTCTCTTGAGCACACACCGGGAGAACTCTCCTTTTTCCCGCCTCCTCGCAATTCCAATACCAATGAGACACCGAGTGGGAGAGGAGGTGGTGATGCCATCCTGACAACCAATAAATCAATCAGTCTCTCTTTTTGTGGTGATGGCATTGAATGTAGTGCCACGTACGATTGTCGTATGACGGGAGCATGACCATGTTCTTACCGCCACCAACATTAGTCCACTGCTATTTTATACATTCTAGTCTAATACCACTGCCACATACTATACTGCCCATTTGTTACTTCTACTCTGCCTGCCCCAACAATGGTTCATCAATCCAGCTATTATCACTTATCCCTTTTCATTGCTTGCATCGTCAACCCATGCGTAATAATTTGTATCCCTTCAGCACAATCCTGGTAGATGATAACGAGTGAAATGGGAATAATAACACAGGATTGGTTTGTTTGATTCAGTGTTACCTAATCTGCTTATTATGCAATATTCCAGTGGTAAATTAGTTTGTTTCTCCTTTAGAATCAGTGCTATCGAATCACGAGCTGCATTGTTTAAATGTCACCAGCCGCCCAACATGAGGCTGAATGCTCGTGTTAAGCAACAACGTAGCACTCCTTAATCTGGGTGTTGTGTGTGTGTAGGGTTAATTATAGACGTGAAGTTATTTAACTTAAAACTAGCTCCTATCTTACGTCAATCTTTGCTTCTGTTACAGCTTGATGGTAGCCTGGAACGTTTGGGCAAGGAGAGCGAGCTATTACGCCAGGCATACGGACATTTTTTCGACCTAACTATAGTAAATAACGATATTGAAGACACAATTCAAGTTTTGGAGAAAGCCATTGAGAAAATCGGTGTGACACCGCAGTGGGTACCCGTTAGCTGGGTTTACTGACGGGGCCCGATGCTTCCAGCACCTGGTCAATCCCTTGAGCTCAACGCAGCACCGCCAATTGCAGTTTGAGCCAAAATCCAAGGCATTTATCTTCTTCCACGTGCCCAAGGCCGCTGACGCAAGGTTGCAGTTTGTCGCACAGACTGACTTTTTTTTTAATCTATGCATCCGCACCAACACTTCCACAATCTGCATCGTTGGTGGGACGGCATTTGCGTCCAAGCACATAGCGTCAAGTGATGTCTGCTGGTGACCTTTGGCGCAAGGAGCACCCTGAGACAGGATCTACACGCTGTACATAATATTCAGAGTTGATTTTGCCTATGAATTCGTCACTGGTGAAAATTATGGGCTCGAAGATATTAGGAATTAAGGTAATTGTTTAGGTTATGTTGTACAAAACTATTTAAGTTAGTGTGATCCAGTTTCGGACATTTCTCACAGAGTATGTCTTGTTTTTTTTTTTAATAATATTTTGTTCTGTCTGTGGTGCTCGTTGTTGGGCCATTCAAGTAATCAATACGATTTCTGTTGTGATGTACGATCGTGGTATTCGCGAAATTTTGGAAGCAGCTCATATTTGTGCCAAAGGTAGCCCTGCTGTTCCATCGGCGCAATGGATTTTTTAACTTTGCTGTGTTTGTCACAAATCATACCAGTGATACAGTCCCTTTAAAACTGGATGCTCAGTGTGTTAACATTTAACATATGCTCGTTATATTTGGTTCAGTTTTCTTCAGTTGTGTTTATTTTGACCATTATAATTTTGTGTTCTGCATCACTGAATGTTTTTTTTCGTTTTTTTTTTGCATAATTTTGCATACAAATTATATTTGGTGCTGTGCAATTGTTAATTCGTGTAACTTACATGAGTTGAATATCAATTGTTTCAGATCATTTATCGATTTAGTTTAAGTTTTCATTTTCCAATCTCCCCAAGTGGTGGTAAATCCTATATTTCAGTATGCTTTAAGTTCTTTGTATTATATTAATAGAATTCTAATTGAGACAAGCACTGCCAGTTGATGCACCAAAACAGTTATAAGCATAGAATGTGTAAAACAACACTTACTAAGTAAACTCAGTCCAGGTACAAATTACACTGATTTTCACTTGTTGTATTGAACTTTTTATAATGTGGTATAACTTAAGTCATAATCACTATTTGCACTTTTTTCCATCAACAGTACCTATATCGTACATTGTATCCCACTTTGTTTGATGCACCTTTAAGTCATGATCCATACATGCATGCATTATAAACAACCAAGTGGGAGAGTCCGTAATTGGACAGCGACGCCAACATTAAACACTGCTGTTACATTTCATTATTACAGTTTGCATAAAATTTGTAATGTAATTAAAACAGCTCAACTTGCAGAGTGGTTTCAACATGCATGTTTCTGTTGTGACAAAACTGGCATTCTTTGTGCAGTGAATAAGCCGCAAAAATCTCTACGATAGCCTACCATAGTAATATTTTGTGTGATATATTTTGGAAGCAATGCTGTAATTTTTTGGGATGTTTGGATACTTTCAACCATGACGATTTACCGTCTGATTTATGAGAACAATTTATTATGTTGTGTTTTATTTGTCCCATGTTAGTCTAATATAATGCTCGGGAACATAGAAATGGTTGATATGCATGCATTTGGAAAATATTGATGAAGGGACTGTATCATTGTTCTCTTCTTAACCCTCTCTTCACTCACACTTGTCTTCATCACGAATCCTTTTCTTAGGTTGCATCACTGCTTTAAACAATGTCTTAAGCGCAGCAGTAATTAATTGTGCTCAACCATAATCTATTTAATTTTAACTAAACAGAAAAGAACCAGTTGGTAGATTCTGCATATCAGATTTTAGCGGTGCTTCCAGGTGGAGATCTCTTATGGCTCAAGTAGTGTTAATAAGTGTGGTTTAGTCTAATGGTTAACAGTTTTCCTATTGACTTTGATCTCTTGACAGTTCTTTTAACACGCTGCCGTAATTAGGTTCTGTTTCTATTCTTTTGACGTAACAAATTGACCAAAACTGAGGGTATTACAGCCAACATTTGATGTAGCTGTGGTACTCGTTACGGATGGACATATGTTTATGGGGTTTAAATGGAATGTTATTGATTTAGATGCGATAAAAATAACATTCTGGAACTAGTGCCATAGTTTAAGATTCTTCATAGTTGAGAAACAAAGTTTTGATGTTAGATGCTTGTTAAAGAAGCAGAGTTGCAAGAGCAATGCGTCATCCTTGGCAAAATTTTCACTTGTTGCAATGCGGCTTCTGTGAAGGCTGTACAGTAGCTTTTGTAAAGCACGATCTCTAAGGTGTCGTTAAATAAAATAGAATTGTTTGTTGTACACGAAATTAGAATCATGGTTTTATTTTGTTTGTTTGTTTTTTTCGTTACTGACAAGTTCTTTTTTCTGATTTGTCCACCAGACTGACTATTGTTCTTAGTTACTGTGAATTGTTAGAACTACGTATCAATTTTTATTATCTTAGTTACTAGACATTTTTCATTTTTGTTGTTCTTCATGACGAAAGCTCTGTTATGGATAGTGCAGTGTGACATCCAGAAGCCAATGGTAGTAAGCTATGTTCGGGAATTGTGTGGTATATTTGCATGCTATATTGTTTTCATCTTGTCTTTCAAAAATGTTCGTTCAAAAATGCTATTGTTGCTTGAGTAATCAGTGATAAGTTCACCACTGTTCTTGTTACTTCAATTAGATTGTTACATTTTCTTCAACTGATTTTCTTCACTGTGGTAGCCATTTTAAAAATTGAAGTTGACGAAGTTTAACAAATAGTAAGTTGCTGATAGATGTTTTAATACGGAAATTAGTATAAATTATTTTGAGAGTGGTGATATTGTCAACATGCATTTGGTAGTATTGTGTCCTGCATATTTGTGGGCTAGTTTGTGGGTAGCTATTGTGTGGGCAAATTGTACTGCAAGATATTTAAAGCGCTGTACGTGTTTTAAACAACATCAGTTTTACCTTGTGTAACGACCCTGCATTATTTCCGTTATACCAGTCTAGCTAAATTATCGTGCAACAACTTCGTTGCCTAAGCCAAAACAATGTTCTAACAAGAAAATGCAGGTCATGAACTTTTTGCCAACATAAACGCTTTGCTCTTGTTATTCTGAAGTTGTCCGAATTGTAGTGTTCCATGGAGAATATAATAGCTAGTCTTGCATTGTGTTGCTTTTATCTTCAGACGAAATCATTACTGTTTTCGTCACATTGCCCTTGTCATGCTGCTGATGTTCACCACTTTTGTTATTCCGTAATTCACAGTTGTATTACATGCTCTTTCTTATGTTGATAGCTGGTGTAAACGTAGAGAAGTTATGTTATCCCAATAACTTATTTATTGGTGCAATTGGTAAAAGCTTTTCTTATGTGTCACTACCCTTAATGAGATGCTGAATGAATTTTAACTAATTTGTAGAAGGTTACTGTGTATTTAGTTGTTTCATGTCATGTGCAAGTTTATTTAGTTCATTTTTTTCCCCAAACTGTTAAGATTTTATGTAGAATATAGCAGATTGTTCGATTTTCCTAATCTAAAAGAGGTGTTTAAAGTTGAATGAAGAAATCCAGCAGAGAAAAAAAGAACTTCGGGAAGTAAAAAAGAACTTCATATTGTTTCAAGCATAAAATTTGCTCATGATGTGTCAGTTTGTGTTGACTTCCATTTGTAGTGATGACATGTTACGTGTTTGCAGGAATCATGACATTATAATGCTTGTTCGTGTAGTTTTTAACCCTAAACTGGCACATTAAATGGTCGTTACCTGTACGACATGCAGGATTTGTTAACAGCGCACTCAACAGTGAAGTAAGAAACTTGCACGTTTTAAAGAGTAGATAGTTTGCTTTGAGCCCTCTAGATGTTAATCCAAATGCTGCTTAAGGTCTGGTACTAAGAGCTGTTATCTTTGTATAATTTAACAGTGGACATACAAACTGTTTGTATTAATGTTGCTGCAAGGCTTACCGTAGTCATTATGACCTTCTCACTGGGATAATTGCAAACTGCCGAATCTTATTGGTGGTGTGAAACCTGCCACAACAGCGATATTAGTATATAAATACGAGCATTTTGTTTATGGACTGTGAAACACCCCAGCAATAGTTTGTGTTTGGTGCTTGTGCTCTTAACTTGATGTTCAGTGCATTCTGAGCAACCATATCGGTTGTTTGCGTCAATATATCAAGACTAGCCAACTGATATGCCCATTAAAAAAGTGTGTGTTCGACTAGTTCGAGCTATTAAAAGGAGAAACGTTTTGTACGTGGGTAAGTAATTGTTGGGTTAATTCTTATTTTCTATGCAACATTAAGTAAGCTGAAGAACAAACATGCAGATTCGGGAAATACGTTTAGATTTGAAATTTACACAGCATTTGAAGTACATGTTCGTAGTAAAAATCTCTACACATTCAGTAGTTTGTGTTTTAATTGGACTGCAAACTAAGCAATACACGAAGCCTAGTTACATTTTCTGTTTATTATAACATGACTTTGAGCTGACCGGCCTCGGTAATCAACTGTAATGGGTTTGGGAATGTGGTAACTGTATTCCTATCTCTGGCAAGGAAGTGAATTTTGACCATTAGGAAAGTGAAACACTAAACCATTAATATAATTTGAAAGTAAAACTGCAGTAAAATTACAACACCGATAGCTAAGAGATATATAGCCAATTACAAGTGTGGTTTTGTTTATGATCATATTACATTTGTCGTTATAACAAGAGTTATATCTGCACTTAAAACCAAAGTGTAACTCCGTAAATACATTTTCTGTGCCAGTGCGTAGATGGGACAGTGACTTGGCCCACATTAAATGCCAGTTTTTATTTAAACCTTTGCCGAAAAACCCTACCCATGTGTTGGCAAACATGCTTTGGAACTGTTTGTTAGTGGCAGAGTTGATTGAGAAGTTTATCAAATCCACTCAAAAACGGAAATAAACTCACAAAAGAAGTAAACCTCTAAAATGCTTCAAGTTACAGTTGTGATTTACATTGTTTTTAGTTTAATTTGCATAATAAAATAACCTGCTAGAAGTTGTCGCAGTTTGACTATGGTTTCAGCTGTTCTTAATGCTCACCGAACAGCCAAATTTTGTAGAGCAACTTATTCTACCTTACTGGCTTTATATTGTTAGGGACCAGTCATTATTTATGGCCGGGGAGGAGGGGACCGTAGGAAATGGAAATGTGACCATGAAATTTTCCATGACGACCTCAAAACCCAGAAAAATTTTTTGAACCCCCCCCCCGCCCCCCCCGGGCGGGGGGGGGGGGGGGTTCCCCCCCCCCCTCCTCCAAACAAAAAAATAATAATTAAAAATTGCTTTTCGTATGCATGTTGAGACTGTCTGCAGATGATTTCTTGTAGCCTGATTAAGTAGTATTCGGGACCGACAAATTACCAATAATTGTTAAGTAAGATGTGCCTCGTTTTTGACAAAATAACAAGGATGAGTTAAATTATGTGCTATAAAACAAAGCACTCAAAGATGTGTTCTTTAAACCTATTTTGTATCGAGTTTCATGCAGAAGATATGACAAGTGCACTGTTTGATTGTAAGTCCACATCCCTAACATTGTGAGCACCTGAAAGTCTGAAGAAGTAAAGGAGCCAGAAGCGAATCATTCCTAGGAGGTTTACTAAAAAAAAAGTATGCTAGCTAGTACTGACACTAAAGGCTTGAAATCCTTATGAACACTTAGATTATGGGGGGTTTACCCGATGGTGACACATTTTTAGTAATTTGTATTGCTAAAAATGAAATTTTTGAGGTTAAAAAATGACCCCCCCCCCCTCCCCGGTTTAGTTAGTGGTTTTTGTCCCCCCCCTTGCCACTGATGCAGCCTCCTCGAGAGAACCCACAAAATCCATGATCCCCCAATTTCCTCCCCCCCCCCAAGCTGTTAATAATGACTGGTCCCTTAGTTTTTGGAATTAATGAAGAGATAGTTTAGCAAAGTTAAACATTAGTTATGGTATCTACATTCCAGGCGCAACACCATAGAAAAACTACTGGTTGTTTATTTTTTTGAACTTATTTAAGGCTTCATGATCTTATAAATATCCAAATTCCATTCCTCCAGGCCAATTTATTTATTAACTGTAAAACAATTAGAAATTGGTAAAAGAGAGCTTTACAACTAATTGACTTGGAAGTTTATGGCTGCGTCGTTCAAGTATGATTGCATTCAAAATACGGGTAACATGAAACCTAATTCTAGGATCTTGAATGGTGGCATATGTTGAAGTCTTACGAAATAATAGACCTTCTTAACATGCAAGTATTGGGCAATACATTTTTCAACGTGCTACTGTTCTAAGGTTTATGCATGTTTTTTTTTTATAATTGTAATGCCAAAAAAGCTTTTTCACAGGAAATGGCATTTATTTCCATGTAAAAAAAATATACTTAGCGTACCTGCATCACAATACCTGCGCACACAGTTCATAGTTTAAAACGTGAAAGATATTAGATGACAGTACGAAACATGTCACGCTGTGTTTGAAGTAAAGCACAACACAAGTTTAAAACTGTAATCTTCATGAAGGTAAACCGCAGAAATTCTGCTGCTTCTTTTAAATCAACCAACTTTTGTTTTCCTCAATTAAATTAAATTTAAAAAAACGTTTTGTCGTCAACCTTGAGGAATTACAAATGTTTTGCAAGTGACACGTCTTGAAGTAACCCTGTGTACAGAACTGGTAGAGTTTTCTGTAACATTTTGATGTTGAACTGTGTCTCTTTCCATCAATACCTGGTGGTGGTATATTAGTTTTTCGTACTTTTCCAGTAATGAAACTCACACATAGTACAGCACACTACAAATAATACAGTGCACTGAACGTACCGTATATTTACATAGATATCTGAACTTGGTGTAAACCTGTTTTGTGTTTATTAATTCACGTTTTGTATTGACTTCCTCCTGTGTTGGGTTTTACCAGCCATTAATGTTATTTCATAATTTTAATTCTGTTGTGCCATTTGCCAGTCTACAGCTTTGCAAAGAAGGGATTTAATACTTTGACTGATTTGAGCGGGACTGGCCCGTCTTAATTTGTTAAATAATATAATTTATGAATGATGTCAAAATTCTGTTTGAAACGTTGTACCAGGCAGTAGCCTGGAGTCATTACTTCTACTGCAAAAAGCGGGGGAAATGATATTTATACAAAGAGGGAAATATGAAGGCTACCGGTTCTGGTGTATTCAAATATAAGTAAGAAGAAAAAAAAGTTAGCGTCCTAATAAACCCTGTTGTTCGTCGAACAACATTTTCTGGAACTAATTTAACTTTTTTTTTCAAATATTGTTTCTTGAGTAATCTGACTCACAAACGCTTCAAATTAACTCTTTCACACCAAAAAATAAAACTTTGTTGCGTGAAATTAATTACTGGCACACAGTAAATATTTGCAGTTCACCAGTAGAAACTTTTGAAAACAAACATATATCATGTTGACAACATTGTGCATTATTAGGATTTTGTATGAGCCACTAATTATTTTAATATGCTCAGGGCTTTAAATTTGAGCTGTGTATTTGCTCATTTCATTCCTTTCTCCCTCTTTTGGTTGTATTATTAAAAATTTGCCCTGTTAGTAATAAACTGATTCTGTTAAAACCAAGATGAAAAAGCACGTATTGCACTTTTTTGCTAAGAAATCTAACTTAAAATGTTTTGAAGCTGTTCTTTTGTGATGCAGTGGTTACGCGTTCCTACCTAGATGCAATACAGGTATGAATATGGGCAATAAAATAAAATTGATTAATCCACACCTTGTAGCAATAATTCCATTCGTCTGTACACTGTAATTAGGGCACTGTCTAATACTATTACTTATATTTAATTTTCTGGGATTATTATCACAGTCAAAGAAGCTATTTTCCTCAGCTATTAAAAATGGCCATGTAACTTTGTACATTTAATTTTTGTAGCATGCATTAGATAATTATGAAGGTGCCATTTTAATATGCTAAAACCCTGCAGAGTTATTGCTTTGTGCCAAATTTGTTCATGGTAGATTTTTTTCTGTTGGGCCATCACTGAAATGACGCATTTACTGGTTCACTAGCTCTTCATTGTGGATCCTTAATACGTTATTATTGAATTACTGTGAGATAAACTCTAATACCTCATTATTTCAGAACATTTGTTTGCCCTGACATGTGCTAACTTATTCCAGCAATTTAAGTTCCATGTGGTATGATCCAACCAATAGACTGCTTTTGCCGAACACCATTACATGTGAAAAAATGATGAATGGCAGAAGCTGACAGCTGACTGTTTAAATTCCCCTGTTTTTGTGCCATTCGCAATAGCACGTTGAATGTTTATATTGATAAAGCAATGTCTTAAGTAATGTGCTAATGTGTGACAGTAAAAGCAAATGTATTATCTTTTAACACAGTTAGCTTGTCCTTTACTAGTTAATTTTAGTTTTTTAGTAAGACAGTAATATTCTACCTACTGTGAACATTTTATGATAAAAACGGCATGACTTACTGCTAAATGAGTATGTTACAAATCATCACCCTCTGTGGGTCTCAGAATATTCTGGATTCAGTTAAGCCTGACTATTCACAGGTCCAAAGGTGACAATTTTAGTTTAATAATCTACTCACCAAGAATTTTACAAAAATACAAGAGCTAATGTCTAGGTTGGCCAACCAAAAAACTACAGCCAGATAAACCTTGTGTACTGAGTAAATTACTGCTGCATTGCCAAGGAAAAGTAAAAAAAAAAATAAAAAAAAAACCCGTGAACAGTCAAAAAAGAATTATTCTTCCTTCAGTCTCAATTAATTAACTTGTGTAACCATTTACGGTTTTCGTGTTAAAGAATGAAAATGAAGTTGGGTGTTGTGGTATCGCACCGTAGTGAAATGTGATAACACGTTGCTAACTTACCTGTGTTTATTATGTATTTCAGCAAGTCATTTCTACTTTAAGGCCTGCTTGTATTGGAAATCACTTCTTCCGTTTGATTTAAATTTGGATGGTTAAAATAGCTGCTAAACAGGATCATCTTAGAAAGTTAATAGATTAGTACAAAATCCCACATCAAGTCTTATTTGTTACCTGCTAAAAGTCTGGAGTCTTGGAGCATTTCTTGGCTGTGAATAATGCAGCTTTCTCTCTACTGCCTAGCATTTATGACTTCATCATGTACACGTGAAAACTATAGAAATACAGATGAACTTAAAGCTGGTTTGACTTGCTCCTTCACCAGTACCCTTTCTGCTTTCACTGCACGTGTGTTGGGATATTTAAATAACCTAAACCAAATTATCCAATTGCCAAAACATTTAAATACTTGTATGATTCACAAAATCTGTTCACACTTCATTTTTTATACCTGGTTGAAGAAATTTTGGTATTTTTCCACTAAGTAAAATGTGTTAAGTTTTAAAATGTAATGTTTTTACATAACATTTGCAGTAAATGTGGTTAACAACAGTGTGGTGCAGCAATGTTGCCAATTAACTGAATCAATTGCTTTTGAAAGTGTTCTGTTGTTTTAAGGAAGTGGAAAATACTTCCTATATTTGTTGATGTCAATCTTTCATGGTTGGTATTTAAATACGGATCATCAGAAAACTGTACAGCTTTTGAACACTAAGAAATTTTGATGGATTTATGGTTCGCCCCTGAACAAAAACTATGCACAATTAATTTCTTGCACAACCCCATGCTCTGAACAGGACGTGGAAAGCATTTTTGTAAAGTACTTCTACGTGCACCCCGTAAGTAAGTTCTTTCTCTCCACGTCCCATCAGGGACATGGAGCCTGCTAACTATTAGGTATGAGTATATGACCAATTTCAAAATTCTAAACTTGGAAGAATTCTGGAACATCGTTGTTTTTTTTTCCCACGTTAAGGCACACGCCCAGGAAGGGTAGTTGCATGATGCCAAAAAAAAAAGAAAAATCTTTTTAGGTGAACTTCAGCACAGTTTATTAACCCGTAACCTCCTGAAAAAACTTTCAAACCCTTTTTTTAAAGTCCTGGTACTTGGGTCGGTCCTCGGATTCGAACCGGCATTCTCTTGGTTAGGAGCCGACGACGCTGACCATTGGGCTGTGCCTGCCTGCTTTGCTCGGGGTCCACGGGGACCCTTCACAAAGCTCGTGCTGGGACTTAGTTTTTCGCTGTTATACGTTGTAGGTGTACGTTCGTATCTAGGAGGTTATGGGTTAAAAGAAAATTCTTAGATAGAATTTGAAGTTGATGTTGCTTATGCAAAATAATTACTGACTAGTTCTCAAAATTCACTACTGATTTTGACAGAATTGTGCAACTGCTACGAATGTAAAAGCTGCAGTTTTAAAAACTAACGTGCCTGCAAAATGTTATAAAGTAAGAAGTACGGAAAATTATAATGGCTTTCAGTTCAGTCAGAATAATTTTGAACCTGCAGCGGTTGACCTTTTAATTCTAAGAGATATCCACATTTTTTTCTGACAGTGAAGCAACATATCTGATATGATTTGTTCTCTGTTGTGCATTTATCACTTTGATTTTTAAGTTTGGTACTGTCTACAGTGGATGAACTTTGTGGCCTCTGTGGGAAAATAAAATGAACTGAAGTGGAAGAATTAAACACAGACTGCTTTTTCAAAGCAGTGTTCCATGTAAGATGTAACTTTCCGTAAGTTTGTAATTACACGAGTACACGATTGGAAACTTTTCATTACAAAATGGTGATTATCAAGTTCTGATTTGAGTAAAACAATTTGTGACTTTGCTTTCCCTAATTGTAAACTTAGGCATTTTAGGCCAGTGGTAGATATGCTGTAGTACGCTAGTGAAGGCATTGATAAATAAAAGTTAACTGTTACGAGTGGCTCGTCCTAAATGATTGATTACTTTGTAATGTCAGTTTGTAAAAATTACTTTACGGTTGTCTTCCCTGTGTATGAGTGCGATATACTTTCTGCTATTATGTTAAGACTAAATTTGCAAGTCAAGGCGTCAGAGATTGATTCGTTTTTTCGTTAAACGTCCTATGCAGCTGCTATTAGATATTATTTGTGACCAAACCTAATCTTACCGTAAGCAGCAAATATATGTTGTACACTGTGTATGTTAGGGATACATAGTGTTTGTTTCTTGGAGGCAACTAATTGTGCACGTTAAGAACAATCAGAGAGAGAATTAAAGCTCTTGGAGGATACGATTTGTTAAAGCAATGTGTCATATAAGCCATACGATTGAGGCAAAGTTTGCAAATGCCTCATGAATGTCTATTGGTAAATTAGTTTTTTTTGTTTGTGATCGTTTTTTTTTAACATTATGCGTACATTTATGATATTACAAATTTTTAATATAGTTTTTATCTGATTGTGTAGCTTTTTTTCAGACAACCTATTGTTTGACGTATTTTTCCATGGACACTGGTGCTTCATTGAATAATATTTGTATGTATAAGTTCAGTAGTAAGGTTGTAGTATATTTTAGTTTTATGAACACAATGAGAAAATTACATGAACTAAATATATATATACATATATGCTATATATATGTATATATATGTATGTATATTAAAGAACTCAGCTTCGGTTCAATGAACAGCATGAATCCTATTTGAAAATTTAACTAACTTTGTATCTAGGCTTCCTCTTTTCTTGCGTGATCCTTTTGATCTAGAATTTCTTGTAGCTCAATGAATTTGAATTTATACACCCATGTTCAAACTATGAAAAGACGTCTGTAAAAAAAGCATTCCTGTACGTTCTTTATTGTGCATAAGCAAGGTGTATGGTGTACCGTCTTTTCTTTACATTGGATCACTGACTTGTTGCTGGATGTAGTTGAAGGAGTATTAAAAATTCTTTTTTTTTTAATGGGGGTTACAACTGGGACTTAGTGTGTTTTAAGGCGGAGCAACCACATTTTTTATGGAGTTTAATGAGGATTGTTTCAGCATGTGGTTGTTTTGCCATTTCATTACTCTGGGTTACATGGTAAAGATTTAATTAAAGAATAATGTACAATTGAGTTTAAAATAAACTTATTACATAAAAGCAGCCTGATTGTACAAACTTATTTACAAGGTGTTAGTGCAAAGCCACACTTTTTTTAATAGCTGCAAATTTCAGCTGTATGTAAAGGGTATGTTGCATTGCCGAAGTATACTTGCGAAGCTTGAAACTGTTAGTCTCTGTCATCCAGAGCCATCCTCCCAACCCTTTTGTTTTCAGACCGAGATTTAACTTGGCATACACTGAAGCATGTATGGGTGTTGGTACTCAGTATGCAGTTCTATGTGATAACGGGAACATTTAATTCGTAGTAAACACACCATACTAATTTGCGATCAGCGACGAAGTCGGCAGAGCTACAGCATAGGACTCGATTGTGACGACTCTATGTTTTGATTATTGGGAAACGAGGAACTGAGCAAAAAGTTTACTTTCAAGCACCTAAACACACTTGTTACAGTAGGTCAAGAAAAAATACAAATTACATAAAACTTCAGATAGTTTGGGGATGTTACAATGTATGTAAAGTTAGTTCATGTACTGTGTGACGAGTGGGCAGTTCTTTGTAATACCTTCCATCTTGCTTGCAATTTGCCTGTCCAATTCATGTGCCATACGATGACATCACACGTCCCATGCAGTTGAAAATAGCAACAGTAATACTGAGACAAATTAACAACCTGGCCGATTGTTGACAACACAGGCTCGACCATTTGCTGACAAATTTATTTAATAAAAATTGTTTTAACATTAATTGGTACAGTTTAAATAATTATTTACGTATTGCTAACAAGTCGAAAGTGCAGGAAATTGTACATATTAAACTTTTTGGTAACTTCAATCACATGAACAACGAAACGGCAGCATCAAGTTTATTCCCGAAAAGTAATTAATACATTTACTTTCAAAACTCTTTATTGGCGGAGCGTAGCGTAAACAATTGCAAAAGGTTGGTTGGTTGCACGTTTGTAGTCCGGGTGGAGCCCGAACCAAAGTGCAGATTGCTATGAAATTTGCCACATTGCTAGATAGCCCCAAAAAGTATTGCTGATCTCGAATTTGACGTAAATTGATCAATTATGATCCACGAAATTACAATTTTTCGAATTTATCGATTTAATCCTCGCCATTGTAAATTTGGAATCCTTCTGACGAAGCATACACTGTGCTGCTGGTAATCAAGTGAACTTTAAAAAAAAACGGCAAAATAAATCATCGTAGCTTCCTTGCAGCTAACAACCTTTTATGACGTAACTCAACGAAATAATAACATTTGATTATAACACTTTAGCATAAGGGAAAAAACGGAAGGATTTGTAAACGGAAGGAGTCACTTCATGTGAAAAAGAATGCTTGCAGGAGTTCAGCCAACATGGCAACCAAAGTGGCGTTGCACCTATCAACGGGAATCTCAAATGTGAAATCAAATCGCCGCTGCAGGACGAAACCGCTCATATAAAACGACAGTACCAGCGTATTACGTGTTTATATCACAACACGGAACAATAATTGGCTCCGTATAATAATTTTAAGATACCCGGATTGCTATGGTAACTGCATTCTCCACCCCATGTTGCAATAATGAATAAGCCTAACCTCAAATGCAGTAGGCCTAATTCTTCTACTGTAGTCGCTTGTGAAACTAAAACGGGAGATAACAATCAGGCATTAGAATTATTTAAAGTGCTATCTTCATACCCAAAAACAGGCCGTCTGACCTACGATTGTGATTATTCCAATTTAAACTGCGTTCTCCGTTGCATTACGTGCCAGAGGTGTGCGGTTCAACATTGTTGTCGGAGGCGTCATAGGAAGCCGCAGATATTTTGAATCTTTTGATTATTGTAAAGTACTATCGTTACTGATGATTGTTTAGCTGGCAGTTAAATGCTTTATTGTTAATATTTTAAATCTAAGAAAGATACTCTGCAATAAATATAAACAATGTAAGCATTATTGACGGTAGCACATTCTTTGCTAGCTTAACCACTGCGGCTAACGGGTATTTTACTACTGCGACGATGGCGTAAAAAGGCTGCAAATAACGAAACAGAAACTAAATGTGGGAACAACCGAAAGCATCTTAAAATTTATATGAAAAGTAGCCTGCCTAAAATGAAAAAAAAAAAGCTAAAATGAAAAAAACACAAGGAAAGAACTTGACGTCAAATGTAACCGAATGATTATTGCCCCCAGCTTTTTAAGGACCATTAGCAAATAAGAGTAAATACAAATTTAAAATAAATTTCTCTGCTCCGCCTACAATAGGCCTAAAGCCTGTGTCCTAGTTTTAAAATTACACTTTTTTTTACACTTCACACTTTTTTACACCTTTTTTACTCTTTACACTTTACACTTTTTTTACGTTTAAGTAATGATTGATTACTGACTTAAGAAATAAAATATGTTGCAGCAATAACTGGCCTACTGGTAGGTACTTTTCAATATGTGCCAACCACGACAACACTGTTTGGCGTTGGATCTATATAGTCATGGGATATTTATAATAATAATAAACAAACAATTTGAACTGGCAGCAGAGCATTTTGCTTTGGGATTATATTGCTGGATTGAATTATAATTAAAAATAAATAAACATGTTTAAACCAATTATAGTACGAGTCGATTTGTTTTCTCTTGCGAATACATTGATCGATACGTCTACTAATTGTCTAACACCCCTCATGTTATCCAAATGATTTCTCGGTCGCAGTTCCGTAGTGCGTAAAACTGACGGGCATTTACGTTTCTAGTTTTTGATGAGCTGCGCGATCGCCTGGCTTGGCGGTGCACACACAAAGACGAGCCCACTACGGCCCTTCCATCGGTTTCATTTTTAAAACTGGAAGTTTAATTAGAATAATAGTGAATTGACTCAGTATTCAAAATATTCAGCACCGTTTAACAGTTTTCTGGCAGGGGAGGTACCCTGTTGGCCTCCAAACCATTTGGTCCCAGCATTTTGAATATTTCATTTATTGACGAAGACGTTGCCACACGACCTGACTGATACGGAGGAAATTACTAGACAACAAAGTTATAGCCCAAAAGTAGTTTGAAGAATTCGCTCTCCCACTCCCTCCCCTGAAAAAAAAAATACCAAATGTCATACAGTAGAAGCTATTTTAAATATTTCTCCTTCCCCCTTCCCCCCGCAAAAAAAAGTACGAAGTACTAAAATCATGAACAATTGTCCAAACAAGTAGGCTAGCCCAAGTGTACGTTAATTTCGCATGCCAGCGTTATAGACTATATAACTGTGTTATCCAGTTATTTCGTACGCATCTGTGGGGCCGCGTTCAAACACCTTGAATCATTTAAGTGAACGCACTATAGTATAGTTCCTAACCATTGGTCGGTTGGTGGTGATGTCAGCCGCTGACGAGGGCCACATAGTTACCAGCGATTGGTCAGTGGATGGATGACTTCCGTCGGCTGAAGAAAAAATAACGAACTTCGTACATTTACTGCGAACAAAAATCTTTGATTATTTCTTGTGGAGAATTTCCCCGATGGATTCGACCCATTATCGAACTTAGACCTAGAAATATGCCATAGAATGTATGTGCAAAACTGTACAGCAATCTGATAAGTCGTTAAAACGTTATAGCATGAACAACACACAGACAGATACCCAGACGAACCGTTCGCACAAGAGTCTAAATCGACTCTAATAAACTGGCCTGCACCAGGAACGCATAAAAGGTTTTGGTAGGATCCACGAGTCTTTGATTGATTTCAGGCCTTGATTCAACATTTTGACATATAGTAGTACCCAACTTGATCAGCTTTTGTACTAAATAATGCATCCACCTTGTGCTGAATTTTAAGCAGATCTGTATGTACATACCTCATGTAATGATAGCACACTCGGAAAATACACTGGTCTATAGATCTGTGAAGACTGATGCTAGACCAAGTTTAAGCTACGGTAGAGTTTTTATTTTCAATTTAATGGCTACAAACAGGAGCTAATGAAGTATTCACGACCGTAGTCCACTCGTGCTATGAGTGATTCAGTCAATGTTAGTGATCATAGAATCATTCAGAAGCCTTCACTCCCTTTATTTATTTATTCCTGGCTATACCTTACTTCTGTCCGAGATTTTTTAATTTCTGTAGGAAGTACAGATATAAGATCTAGATTTGGGGTTTGTTTATTTTAACATCTCTGTAACGTGTGATGCAATGGCAAACCGGACCACTGCTTTGACTGCGGTTGATGCTAAAGACCTAGCTGTCACACTGGGAGAGGGTGTCATGAGGGAGGTGCCCAACCCCAAGTTTAATTAGATTTATTTTATGTAAAGGGTGATGTCCCTTGAACTCGAGCCTAATTTATGCTTCTCGACTGAAAGAAAATAAATTGGAATTCGTTAAATAGATGATTAAGTTACGTATTCGTATAATTGTACCACTTATCCATCCTAGGGAATTTTGTAATTTTTTTCAGCACATGAAATGTCTGTGTTGTTGTATGGGATTCAAGTTGTCAGATTTGGCTATGTAACAGTGGTACACAATGAGTGTATTCTGCATTTCCTGGATGTTCCATGTTGATCACAAAGTTGGGCAATTGTATAAGAAAAGTTGTGTCAGGTGTCATTAACATGGATTAGTTTCCTGGAGAGAAACTTCCGAGAAATTTATCCAATGCAAATGGCCGAGGATCCCTTCCTGTTTCATCACCTAAACATGAAATAACATATACCACACCTCCTTGGTGCGATCGTGTGTTCGGCGACAGATTGCTTTAAGGCAAATGCACTTAATACAGGCTTACTACTGGAGGAACCAAATGGTGCTGCTGTATCCGAGAAATTATTGCTGGGAGCTGGGGGAAGAACAACTCCAATAGTTTGCAGGACGCTGCTGGTTACTCTGATACCAAATCTGCTCAAATGCTGACGTTTTACATTATACAAAGTTTCAATACACTGTAGGGAATAAGGGTCCAATCCATCAACCTTTGGAGAAGCATAGAAAGGTGAAGGATTATCCGTCACGGGTGGAATGGCTGGATTCACAGTTTTGCTAATGGCGTGTGGAATAAATTCTAGCGAGTAATTGTTAGAAAGATGTTTGCTCCAAATTCTTCTTACTCCACTGTGGTCCGCTTGCTGCTGCGTCTAATTTCACCTTGGAGTATCACACTGAGTGTAAACTGGGTACGCCTTGGTAACGCTCAGAGTGCATGTTATCGTCTGTCACGGCTTAATGTATTATCCTGTGTCACCATAATGTCTAAGAAAGGCAGTCCATGTCAATCATTATTAGGTTCACAGGTGAAAGAAAGTGACAGGTGCTGCTGGTTGAGAAACAGAAGAATCCTCTTCATCAAGCATGGCTCATAACCCGCCTAAGGGGTCATCCAGGTACCTATACCATAAGGGCATGTTATCTTTTAAGGGGCGTGCAACCTGACGAGAAAACCACATTACACAGTGGAGTGGATATAGTAGAACCCGCTGGCATGCCATTGGTTTGTGCAAAGAGTTGTCCTTTATACGCCCACGGTGTCACAAGATAGTTTCGAACACTCTGCAGACTTGATGCTGCGATCAGCCACGAAGTTTGGAGAGATTGTTAGGAGAGGAGAAATGGGTTTTGAGAGGATCCAGGAGGATTTTTTGTTGATCACTGACTGGAAACCTTGCAGCAACATCAAATGACTCACAACTCGGGTTTGTGTTAGTAGCAGCAATGGTGACGAGACTCTGTACTACACTTGATGATACTTTTGAGAACAGGCGTGATAAATGCACAAAGGCCACTATTTACGCCGTAGTGGGAAACAATAACGCGCAATGATTTGCCGTTTTTACGTACCTTGACCTCAGTGAAAAGGAAAGGATCTCTAGGGTTTCTACTGTGGTTTGTAGTAGATTTATCATCAAATGGTTCCCTCCTTAAGAGGTGAGGAAGTTTAAACATTTATTTACCTATTTGTGGTATTCATTCACAGGCTGGGTAGACAAGCAACGATACAGTCTGTGGTTTTGGACGTGTTGCCTTATCTTTTTAACATAGTAGCATTAAGGGCCACTTTGGTATTAAGTTGATCACCACGCAGAAACACAGTATTGTTGTTTTGCAGTGGCACCCCAGGGATTTTGTTTCGGAGGGGCAAAGGAAAGTGGAATTCGAAATGGGGATGAGAAATTCAGGTTAGGGAGCTGGAAAGATGTGATGGGGGTATAGTGGGGATCGGACCCATGTAAAACAATAAAATTTGCAGCATTGTAGTGCCATTGAAACGTTTAAAAGGACAATTTTTCAAATTTGTTGAACTGTAGTAAATGTTTAGGCTTATTTTTACGAGATTTTACGCTTAGCTTGGGGGAGGAGGTACTTGCCCATATATGCATGCTCAACTGTTGTTTTGTTTGAGCTCTTTCAGTGTGTTGCTTTCAATTCAGCTTTCATGGCAAGTCGGATGTAATGGGGGGGTTAGCTTGGTGGACTTTGCTATTGCCTGCTGAGTTTTAGGGAGAAAGGCTCCATGCCAGCAACGAATTGTTACCATGCTTGTGAAAAGTACAGGAAGCCTATGTTCCTTGGAAAGTACACTGAAATGCCGATTTGTTTTTCTGGAACGATTTATGACCCATGGGTTATCACGAAGTGGTTGATCTAGGTGATACCTGGAAATCGTGGTGCGTAACCATTGATTATGACAAGAAAGGCCATTTTTTGTGATGTTTGTTGGGCAAACTAAGCTTTTAGACCCTGGTTTTGGACGTGAGCACTGTCATCACAGCAGCAAAATGTGTATTATTTAAATGTTTAGACAAAGGTTGCAAGTTGTAACATGCGTTTCAGTCGTGACCTGAGCAAAAGTTGGTAATGGCAGAACAACAATTCACCTTTAGTGGATGAAGCGCATTTTTTGGGCGAGGAGGGGACGTATTATGACCTTCTTGCGAAGACAGTATGAAAAGAAGTTGGCGTGCTTTGTATAATGGCAAATATTTTGAATGGTGTTATCAAGTTGGCATACCCATTGGTAGGAAGAAGGGAACCATGACAGTCTTCGGTAATTTAAAATGTAGGGTGAAAAATACGAACCATCACTGACAAGGAAGCAGCAGACAACCAGAAAAAGATTGCAGCAGAGTCACTGAGTAAAATCATCAGTTGTATGGCAACTACAGGAACCGATGTAAGCAACCTATGTGTGTGCTGTAAGGGCTTAATGTGTTGAAAGGGCTCAAATAAACCTCATGAGCCTCAGGTATTAAGTTTCATTACTTGATATGTTGTTGCCGGCGTCTTTATGTCACAACGGAGAATTACAGTAAGTAAATGGCGCTGACTTTTCCGTCGACTTTTTTTTTTCACTTCTTTCCGTCTAAATAACTATTTCGTTTTCACGATACTAAACGAATTTTATTTTTTCTTGGAACGTCGACTGTTTCTTCTTTTGGCATGATAAGTTAGAACGAAATGAACACTTTCCAATTAACTCGTGGCCGCTATATATAAGGAAATTAGTAAAATTGTGCAGATGATTCACCATTAACGTCTGTTAGCAGGTTATGTATTACAAAAAAAAGTGATAACGGGCTTTACACAAACTACGTCAGAAAACTTTGCCTTTTTTTTTAAAAATCTCTTTTCCTTCCCTGGTAGCTCAGTGCAATTAACCGAAAAACTCCCAAAGCCGGACATTGATAATAACAAAGAATCTCCTTGGTGATATGTGAGGGGAAAGTACTAAGGGGAAATCGACTTTCCCTCACCCCCAAGATTCTGGTGATGGGTTTGGACACCATCTGAAAAATCGAACTACCATCTTGGAGAATAACTTGGTAGCCCTCAAACTCGGAACGACAGAACCAATGAAGCTAGATCGGCCAATTTTGATAGAAATTCTTTAGGAGTGTATCACATTTATAACACTATGGACAGAAGACTCCCATGTATGGAACAGCCATTTGCTGCACCCCCATGGCATATCTCAATTGGTCACCGGAGAGATATGCGATGGGGGTACAGAAAATGGCGGTTGCGTAGCTGGTGTATTCTATCCATAGCCCAGAAAGGACTACGTACCGTAGAATGTTAACCATCTGCATCACCATCAGCTGTGTTCTTCTCTCTACTAACGCAGCTTGAAGCTCAGGTGGCCAAGCTTCAATTCAATCACAGGTGGTCACGCTCGATCTCATTTGTTTTGAATGAAAAGGGAACAGCCGAAAAAGGCGCAACCATTGCTAAGCTTCGACAAAAACGTATAATTGTATAATTCTTATGACAACTCGAGGAATTTATCTGGCCAACTTCCAAACGAAAACCAACATCCAAACGAAAATAAATTTTTAGTTAAATTTATGTAAACATTAAAGCTCATAAAAAATAAATGCAATATACGTTTTATACCACGAGCCATGGCTGTTTGTCATGATGTCATCATGCATTAGCCACTGACGAAAGAGAATAGCGTATCTTTGGGTGCCTGAGTGGATTAACCCAATCACGTGATACGCACGTCATGGTAGACAGCCATGGCGCGTGGTATAGACATGTTGCATGTTCTGTGATGTATGCAGTAAATCGTTAATCCTAATTTGGCTGCGCACATGTGTACACATTAGGGTGTAAAACCGTTTAAATGTGACGTGTGCAATAAATTATTAATCTTATCTTGGCTCCACACAGGCGTATACAGGGTGGACCATAAAAAACGCTCCACCTGAAATTTTTCAAGTCCAAATTTTTAAAGTCCAACATTTTTTTAAAGTTTTTGAAAAGAGGTTTTGAAAAATGCGCAAATAGGGACCACTTCTCTGGATCCAAAATTCAATCCTGATTCCGAAAAAAATGGGTCATATTTTTTAAATATTTTTTAAAACGTACAAAAAAATTTCAACTTTCGTTCAGTGTAACCAGTGATGCACTGTACTCATTACCTCAAAATATTTTTAAGTCATATTTGGCCCACAACCAACAAGTGAATGTAATATGATATTGTATTAGCCTTTACTGTAAGGTTTGACCTCGGTTTCCAATGTTATAGCCGATATTTCGATGATTAATTTCTCTGCCGTCTTTCAACATTTTCCACTGATATTTGGTATATGAGCTTTGTGGGACTGGGCCAACAAGTGTACCAACTTTTATTAATTTTCTATTTGTTACATTGGAGATCTGGACTTAAGCTGGAATCGTGAGTTTCATTTTTGTTTTATACGGTGGGGATGGGGAATTTCTTTGGACTCGTTTATACAATGGTCTCTACAGACTACACCATTTGTTGTAGAAAGCTGGTTCTTGGCTCATTTGAAAGATCTACTACCGGAGATGTGCCCTTTATAGAAATAGAAATTTGAATTGGTCGTCCCATTCCGGAGTAGGGGTCCTAACGATCCGTTTTATTGTTTTATATTGTTTTAAACATTGTTTCTATATGCCGAAGAAATATGCATTACCAGCCTTTTATGCATTTCCCTCTTGCATGTTCAAACCATAGGTAAACGTGTTGGCTTCCCTGCCAGTCTCGTAGCTCTCCCTTCTGCGCATGTGTGGTGCAGGCTCCCTATAAAAGTGTCCGAGCCGGACCATGCTTAATCTTTCTTCCTTGGGCTCCACCGCATGTGGTTGCTCGTTCAGCTTTCCAAGCATGGGACCATCTTAGCAAACTTGGACCTTCACAGGCACTACCGCGCCTATCCCACCTTGAAAGTTGGACAATTGGGCCTTCGGCCACTCTCTTCTGATTCAATATCAGAATGTATTATCCAATTATAATCGCTGCTGCGAAATCGTCCCTGGATCACACTGTCTAGACCATGACAACTTTGGCGCCCAGGCTCCCGTTTTCAACAGGCCGAGTAGCGGCTCCCATTTCTTCTACGCATCCTGGTCCGCCAATGCCTCCAGCGCCACTGGGTGCCTCGATTGGCCCGCTAGCTACCATGACAAGAGTCCTTCGGCTGCCGAGAATTTTCCAGGCTGCTCCACCTTGCTGTTCAGAACTAAACCCATCCGACAAAGGTCTTGGTCCCGACGGTCCCAATCTACCTTCAGAGAACTATTTCTGTCAGATAGCCTTTACTGGCACCTTCTGGGAGCGCCCATTGATTCATCACGGCCCGCGGAACCCATTCACGGTGCATTAATCTGTCCGTCTTCGTGGACCACATGTTGGCTAACCAGCAGGAGTCCATACTCATCCCACTCCACGGTCAAAATCTGCAGACCTGTAATCTTCTGGTGGACCATCTCTGCCTCTACCAGACTTGGCTTCATTGACGTTGCCTATTCCCTTCCCCACGATTTTGGTACCCTGTTCTAACCACACCAAGAACAGTCACAATTAAGTGCGACCCAGAAAGTACGCCCGTCGGAGATTGTTTCCCGACTAACCTGGTCCCCACGACTACTACAAACCAACCAAGTGTTCAAGATAACCGCCCACGTTTGCCTGCGCCTCCTTCGCCATGCCTATTATGCCAAGAACTTGATCTTGATCCCTTGGGCCCACCTGGGCCCAGTTCACCTTCCCAAGCCGTCCCCGTCTCACCACAGTCACCACCAGGTTCTCCAGATTTTCTATCTTTGCGCTCTAAGTCTTTCGAAGGCAACGGTCTTTCGAAGGTGTATCTCCATCAAAGGAATCAGCAGGCTTCCATCCTAAGCGAAAGCGAGTGCTACCGGACTTCAAGTCAACGATCGGCACCCGTTGTCGTCCCTGCAGGACACTAACTCGCATCCAAAGCTGCCCATGTTTCACACAAATAAGGGGGGAACCGGCTGATGACTTTACGTAAACACTAATGCTCGAATATTGCTGCTTGAAATGATACAGATGCAGACGTAAAAATAGTCTTAGCACCATTTTCTGGTGCTAATATATTTTCTACACGTAATTTAGTATTTATCATGTAACCTTTATCTGTCTTTGTGTTACTACTAAACGATTATTCTCTTGTCCTGGATTAGTCAGTATCTAGACTCTCGACGAATGCCTCCAAGTTTAAAAGAGGTAAAACCCGGGAGCAGACAGCGTCTTTCACGTCCTGTGGCCTGGTCTTTTTTTTTTTTTTGGCTCTGGATCTGACTGCGCATTTTTGTGTCTTTTAAAGCCCCGTAGACGTAGGTTTGAATCAGTAGTTGGCCTCTCCCGCCACCTGTATTCCCCCCTCCCCCTGATCGCTCCTCCCTACTTCATTCATTTTTGTACTGAATCCATGCCTTTTCTTGTGCCTTTTGTGACTATTTCATCGATAGCAGTCATTGTTTCCTCCGACATACATATTTCGACTCATGAAATCAAGTGCAATGCGACACGGAGAAGACATTTCTGCGTAACCCACGTTTATATGGCGTATCAACAATTTGCTTTGTTATAGTATATGGGTCCACGATTACGTTACTTCGTTTAGTGTCGCGGCGTCTTGAATTCACTGGTTTTGTCCACGGTTTTCGTGCACCTGCATGTTTGTTTTCAGCATTATTGTTACACCATTGGTTCCTTCGATAAATTCTTTTTCTAGATCTTTCTTAGGGAAAGGGTATTGTTGTTTTAGGTAAAGGGTAATGCCCGAAAACCGCAGGCCATTCGGAAAGCATTGTTACACCATTGTTGCTTCCGGGCCAATAACTCGGAAAGCGGGTATTCAGCATTGTTAAAGCATTAACTGAGCGCTGGCAAAGAGGTGGCAACTACCGTTTTATGAGTTAAGATAACGGAAAAATCCTCTGATAGAGAGCAGCGGACAAACCAACTTCCAAACGAAAGACCTGCACTGAATGAGCAAGCGAAGCGAGCGAAATTCAGTGCATTTGCAACGAGTACAGAAAAACCAGCTTGGTATGTCAAAGTATCACGAATTGGATAACAAAAACAAGCTCGTTTGATGTTTAAGGTAAGGTTTAATTGATCCGAAGTCAAAACAGCAAAGTAACACAAACTTTCCTGTAAGATTTCATATACCCAGTGTTCCTGTACTGTTTAGTCCACGTGAAACCTTACTGCTGTATTCTACCATTAGATACGTAAATAAAATTAAAACCCTATCCCATCTTTCAAAATTATTGGAAGAAAAATATAGTGTATAGTATAGGCTACATACTCGCCTATTTTCGGGGCAAACGTTTTCAGCATTATTCCAGTCAGGTCGTCCGTCTCCTTTCCGTTCATATTGGTACATACACAACTTTTCAAGATTTCATATTCAAGACTTCAAGACTGGTATTTCATTTTTATTTTCAACGACATTTCCAGGTTTTCGAGGGGTCGCACGAACCCTGAATTACTTAGTCTGTAGGTCTGTACTAAGTGTAATAAAAGTATGGTTTTTACGATTTTTCAACGATGTCATTTTGCCAAATAGAATGAATCAATTAGACCTATTGTGTTTTAAAGTAAAAACTGCAACAACATGTAAATACAGCAGTAAGGTTTTACGTGGACTAAACAGTACAGGAACACTGCGGTATGTTAAACCTTACAGGAAAGTTTATTTGTGTTACTTTGCTGTTTTGACTTCGGATCAGTTAAACCTTACCTTAAACATCAAACGAGCTCGTTTTTATTTTCTATTTATTATCCTCATCCAACAGACACATGCAGAGTACAGACATTACTAGAACGGGATGACATTTACAGATGAATGGTGACAAAATAATAATAGTAGTAGTATAAACGTAATGCAGATTAAATAATAATTTAGAATAAATAATAATAGTAATAATTCAAATAAATAACAATTTTGTATTTCAGTTTAATTACCATCATTAGTACCATCTACAGGCTTTTTGTACGATACGAAAAGTGTCGCATGTACATTATACTTTTTTGTGATCATAAAATGAGGTAAAATTAAATGCTTTATCCACAATTTGGTAGGTTAAAAAATTATCTTTCTAGTGCATTACAAGCCAAGATAATTAGATTTGCACTAATTTGGGCAGACATGTATTGGCGGCCCCATCTCGGACATTGCCCAAAATTGTGGACTCCGCAACCAAGTTGAATTTTTTCAAAGTACCTCACGGAAGCACAAATCAATCATAAATCAATCATTACTGGATAAAACAGTTTTAGGTTAGACACAGAGATGAAAATTGACTCCCCATCAGTTGCCGACATTTTTACAGGTTTTGCAAATGCCAACTGAATGCTAGTTGTAGCCTAAGTGTTTCCGTGCATTTATGACTGTCAAATCAATACCGTAAACTTGCAGTAAGGCGTTACCGTCTTCAGTCTGTGCTTATAGGCATTGGTATTCAATTCCAAGCAACGAAGAGTTTCACTAAGGCGTCAGCGTGTCCGTTTTTGTGTGCGTATGTTTAGGTACTTCAATTCCAAGCGGCAAACAGTTGCGTTAAGGTGGTCCCATTTGATACCGGAGGTGTTAGCCGTTCACAACATAACGCCAACGTGAGGGATGCCGACGTACCTAACCTCCCTACGTACATCACTGTTCGTTAAATGTGTTTTAGCCCCTGTTGCGTGCAAGCATCGCCTGTCCGTTCTGAGGGTCGGGGGATAAGTTGTGGCCTAGGGCTTTTAAGTGCTCCTTTGTGAAGCCAACTCCGAGGCGTCGCTCACCAGTTTTGCATCTCTCCATTTAAACCTAAAATTACCCTACAAAACTCAAGTTTGGTCTTCGAAGTTACGGTCTCAAACCAATGTACCACCGTCCAGTGACGGCGTTATGACTGAATTGTTTGTTGGGCCGACAGAGGGCACATCTGGAAATAGAGTGGGTCAAGAACTTTTTTTCAAAGCAGCCGCATTTCAGCAGACAAGCAGACACTTATTCCGTTTAATTCAACCTGAACATAACGTAAGATTCAATGCAGTCCAATTTTTTTCTAAAACACGCCCCATAAACACACTACATAAATTAGTCTTACACACATATTGCAAAGTTGCTATAAAATAAATAATAAATAAAAAAAAAACTATAATAATTGGCGGAGCGAGCGAGCGAAGCGTAGCCTGTAACGGACACCAAATTGCAAAAGGTTGGTTGGTTGGTCCGTTGGTTGCACCTTTGTAGTCTGGGTGGAGCCCAAAACGAAAGGTTGGATTGGAATGAAATTTGGTACATCGCTTGATATTCCCCAAAATATTGCTGAGCCAAAATCTGATGTAAATCGAACAATTAATATGGAAGAAATTACAAATTTTCGAATTTATTTCTAACACTCACCATTGTAAATTTAGAATCCTGAATAGTTAAGGGATTTCGGCGAAGCATACACCATGCTGGTGGTAGTCGAGTGAACTTTAAAAAGCACGCAAATTAAATTTTGGTTGCTTCTTTCTAGCTGATAACCTTTTTCGACCAACTCAATGAAATAATAACATTGTGTCTCATTTTAACCACTACTGGAATATCGCAAGTATATAAAAAACAAAGATTCCGTTAACGATACTCCTTAGTACCATTTGAAAAAAAAAAATGCTTGGAGGGATTACCTTCAGCATGGCGACGAACTGGCATTACACTAGCGATGAGAATCCCGAATATAAAACCTGAATTATTGTATCAACGGCGAAGCTATACATGTAAAATTTAACTATGCAGCCGACGACATATTTACGCACAGGACGAAACAACATGCCTGTGTCTAATAGTTTAAAGATTCCTCGTTGCCACGGCAGCGTGTAACCTCGAAACCATGGTGCATTAATGAATAGGCCTAATCTCAAACGCTGCTGTTACTTACGAAATAAAAATAACTAAAAATTAGGCCTAAAAGCTATAAATTAGGCCTAGAGGCTAAAGTATGCCTAAGAGCTATAACACTTTTTTGACCTACAATATTGTGATCATTACTGATGGATTATAATGTGGTTTTAAGATCGCTATTGCTGTGCGTGATAGAGGTGTGCGCTTCAATATTTTCATTGGTGGCGTTATCAAGACTAGTGTTAGACCAGCGGCAGCATTGCCAACCTGCTGAATCTTTTGATTATTGTTAAAAACTATCGCTCTGATGATTGTTTGGCTTAAGGGCTTTATTAGTCACATTTTGTACGCTGGGAAAGGCGCTTTGCACAGCAGTAATTATTGTTGTAAACAATGTCAGACTCATTAGCGGTGGCAGCCCAACCAGACGTGATAAACGTGCCGTTTTATTTTTAGTCGGCGGCGATGGCTCACATCTTTAGTGTCGGATGTGGAAAGAAGCAAAAAATAACTAAACACACACTAAATGATGGAGTAAACGAAAGCCTATTAATATAATATTAATATATTATAAATGTGATATACGTAGCTTTGGTCTATTTGAAAATAAAGCCAAAATAAGACTAAGGCCAGTAAATAACAGCAGTACGTCACAACAAAAGGCAAATAGCCCAAACTTAGCCGAATAACCATTTCTCCTAGATTTTTAAGGAGCATTAACACATATGGTATAGTCATTAAAATAAACACAACATATAAATTTGAAATAAAGGTCTGTTCGCTCCGCCTACAATAGGGTCAAAGCCGGTTTCCTAGTAAAATAAAAACTTAGTTTATTCATTTGACTTCAAGTAACGCCAGCTAGTTTTTTATTATTTTATTTTCTGGTGCTGACTTGAGTGTTGGGGTCGGGGGGTGAGGGGGGAGCGACATAGGGGGCCCGTCAAATAGTGGCCCACCCTGGCCCACCCCTAGCGCCGCTACTGCTGCCGTCCCTCAGTAGGTTATTTTATTAGACCTTATGGTTTAATGCTCACTTTGGCAGCGAATATCAAATCGCGCGCCCAGACGTTGAGAACGTCACGCTAACCGAGTGACGTCAGTTAATTCCTTTGCGTTCCCGTTTCCCCTCAGAAGGGGGGCTAAAACCTGCCGAAAATGTCGTTCCAGCAAAGCAGCACGTGCACGGAGACCCCTGCATCACGGTGCTCGAATGCTCGCCGATCCCTTTCTTACCTCTTTCTCTAGACGGAAATGTAATGCCGTCTATTTACTCACTGAGTTGGGGGTTCACTAGTGCCACCAAGAAAGTTGTGGTGGTGGTGCTTGTGTTAATAGCTCTGTACACTTATTTATTCAGTCCGCATTTCTGAAGGTTAGTGTCGTTCGTGTGCACCTGTGTGTCATCTTTTGGATTCTACTCCCAAGAGACCGCAACGCTTTGTATTTTGGTTGGCTGAGGAGAATTCTAAATCAGCTGCTCATGATCAAGGACCGGGATCGCAGTCCTTATGTAAGCCTCAGCATGAACTTCCCATCTTAAACGTTAAATCTTGAAATCCTATAGTTCCGCCCAGAATTGGCACAGACCAACGAAATTCGGTATTTGGGGGTCATGTCATAACTGTTTCACTGCATTACAAATTTTAATGACAACACTTGAACCGTTCGGCGTCCACAGTACGACCACTACTTGTTGTTGTTCTTGTTGTTGTTGGGACTCTTTGCCCTTACAACCACTGAACCGATTTATAAGTTCTATAGCTTAAAATGTAGGTATGGAAAAGGCCTAGGGCCTTTCGCATGCTATTTTAATGTAACTACATTTAATGTCTTGTGACGGAAAGCCAAATGAGCTCGAAATTTTACTCACCTAGAGATCGAACCAATGAACCGATTTTCAATTTTTATAGCTTAAAATGTAGGTATTAACAACGACCAGGGCCTTTTGAACGCGATTTTGATGTAACTGCAGTATTCTTGTCGGCAGAGCATTTATTATTGTAGAGCACTGGGCAGAGAGCACTGGGCAGAAATTGTTAAGTGGAGTAAAAATTTTTTGCAAATCGAGCTAAACATGAAATTTGGTACACAAGTCTTTCTTAGCAGTACAAATCAAACCAACCATGAAATACCCCTAAAGAGCCCCCAGTGCCCCCTGTGCCCCCTCACTGAGGTTTGACCAACAAATTCCTGCAGATCTAGATAAAAGCATGAAATTTTGTACACAAGTCATTATTAGCATTACAAATCAAACCAGACATGGAACCCCCGTGAAATACCCCCAAAGGGCCTCCCCAATGCCCCCTGTGGCCCCTCCGTGATCCTTGACCAACAAATTATTGCAGATCGAGCTAAAAGCATCCAACACACTCCCCCGCCGCATCACCCCCCCCCCCCCCCGTGCCCCATCCCTGAGGCCTGACCAACAAACTCGAGCAGATATTCCTAAAAGAATGAAATTTGGTACACAAGTCATTGTTAGCAGTACAAATGAAACTAGCTATGGAATTCCCGTGAAATCCCCCAACGCCCCTCAATATTCCTCCCCCCTTTTCCCGCTCCATGAGGCTGATACCCGAAAAATTCTTGTTGGTCGCACACTAGTCATTCCTACCAGAACAAATCGAACCAGCCATGGATCCCCATGAAATACAACCAAAGCCTCCCCCAGCATCCCCTTCCCTCCTGTGCACCCCATTATGCATCAATGGCCA